>JAVQKC010161223.1:0-19180 GCA_036025475.1 Philypnodon macrostomus
AGGGCAGCTGTGGCTACATAGTAGCTTACCATCATCAGGCGTGACCGTGGAGTGAATGAATAATACAAATATGTAAAGCGTCTTTGAGTAGTTGTGAAAAGCGCTATATAAAATTGATGTATTATTATCCTTTAGTGTTGGGTCGAGGTGGAAAGCCGTGTGTAATGAGAGTCCATTCAGACGCGCTTTGGCCCAACGCTTCATAGAAACAGCACAGTCTGCGGTAGTTGGATAGTCTTATGTCCGAGTATTATTTCATCCATCCAGTCACCGATTCAGCAGGACTCATCTGTGCATTGACACGCTGCTCTCCACAAAAGTGCATCAGCGTGTGTGAGTGTGTGCACGGCCTCGAAACGCTTTTAAACTGGCTGAAAAAACTCCATATTAGTGTCATTCTCTCTCTTTCACACTCCACCCGTGCGTAAGTTATTCTGTCTGAAATAAATCTATGGATTGTCTCCTGTTTTTTAAAGTTAAAGTGAACCTGTCAGACACAGATCAAACATTTCACTTCTCCCCTCCTCCGTGTCTGTCTCCAAAATGTGTGCACGCCAGGGTCAGAGCTGGCGTAGGGATATGTAAAGTTTCACGCCTAGTTGGAGTTTTATAGATCCCATGTTTGGCGTAGAAAGTCACGCAAGTTTCAGCCCTATTTTGTGCTGAAGCAAGCTTTATAAATGACCTCCACCATAATGTTAACCAGTACTGCTATGCGTGTTTTCCTGTATTCCACCCACTCATGGCAGTACTGTTGCACCATTGGTTGGAGTCACCAGTGGTTCTGACTGGTAAAGTATGTTAATGACTGGAAGCCACGCTAGAAAATTCATTAGGTGCAGTACATGAATGTAAAATGACTATGCAGTAAATTAAATTGTGCTGTTTCTTTTGTTGATGATGTACACCGTAGGGCTGCATTAAATTGTGCTGTTTCTTTTGTTGATGATGTACACCGTAGGGCTGCACAAGATATCACAAAATCATTGTTATTGCAAGATCAGCCATATCTGTATCACATAATACTATGGACTAGCCTGAACCAGGCCCGCTTCGATAGTCACGACTGGCCAGGCTGGCAATGGACAGTAATGAGAGAGATTTATGCAGATCAAATTATGTTTCTCTGTGTATGTATGTCTGTATATATATATATATATATATATATATATATATATATATATATGTGACTAAATATATTTAAAAGTTACAATTTTGGCCTTGTTTTAGTTCTTTTTCAGTCTTAAGTTTTAATTTGAAAGCAATTTTATCTGGTAAGTAATGGAACTATTTCTGCTCTTCAAAATTCTGCGTGGTTAGTGATGGACTGTTTTTAATTGATGAATGTCCTACTGTGATCTCAGGGTAAAGAGAAGTGTATGGCCTTGGTAAATTGTCTCCAACTGAGTTCCCAGGGGGAAATGACATTATGGCCCCTGGGTCTTCCGGACAAAGCTCATGTGAATGATTACTGATGAGAACTCTTTGAAGGGCATCTGTTGATTAGTTAACCCTGCTCTCTCATCATGCTGACCAAAAGTTTTAGGATGCCCCCTGATGATCCCCCTGGATACTTGGCACCAGGCAGAGGCTCTATAGCGCTCTGAATAAACTCACAGCACAATCTTGCTCCTTCAGTTAGACCCTAACAGAAAGTCATTATAACTGTCAATATTTTTCACATGTAGTACAGCCCTAATAGACCAAGATCAATTAGTTCAAAAGTTTTCAATATTTAGTTGCACTCAGGGAGGTGTGTGTAATTCTGTACACACACCTCCCTGATCTTTATTACTGCCATATTCCTTAATTATTAGCACATTTTCATCATTGATGAAAAGGGCGCTCTGTAATGATAGTCATTATAGGTCTGAGTCACTTTGAATGTCATCATTACAATGCACACATTCACACGACCCAGACAGCATCTCAACTCCAATAACCACATTAAAAGTCGTACAGGCTGATAACCACTTATTACCATTATAATCAGGCAGACGTATGCTGTAGAAAGTCTAGTTATCAGACAGGCCTGACTCCACAATAGGCTTTGTGTCACGTCGAATGAGACTAGAGCTGTTCGTGATTCTGTAGGTACAATAAGTCAATAGTGAACGAAAATGTAGTTCAATTTTAATGGCAAATAATAATGCTTTATAATGGAATGGCTTGAGTAGAGATACATTAAAAAACGACTCTGAGGGAAGTAAGTGGTGCAGTGGGTAGGCGCTCGCCCTTCAACCAGAGGGTCGGTGGTTCGAATCCCCGTCCAAGCACACACTGTCGTTGTGTCCCTGGGCAAGACACTTAACCCGCATTGCCTAGGAATGAATGAATGGATGAATGTTGTGGTGGTTGGAGGGGCTGTAGGTGCAGACTGGAAGCCACCCCCTCTGTCAATGTGCCCCAGGGCAGCTGTGGCTACACAAGTAGCTTACCACCACTGGGTTTGACTGTGGAGTGAATAAATAATGTAATGTAAAGCGTCTTTGAGTCTTGAGAAAAGCGCTGTATAAAACTAATGCATTATTATTATTATTAAAAGTACTGACTCAAGTCCTTTACTTAAGTAACAGTACAAAGGTACAGCATCGGAAATGTACTTTTGGAGTAAAAGTAATTTCTACGTCAATTATACACTAAATATGTCTTGTTTTATTAAGAATCTGCAAAATAAAACATTGATAATCATATTTATTATAAAGTAAAAGTACTGACACCAATTGATCCTCAGGTATGGACGCGCAGATAGAAGATATTACATATTCAATCAGCTCATGGCTTTTAATTAGTCAAGATTGTTTTTAATTAAGGTAATTGTTCCTCAGTTATGGACTCAGTGTTTAAAAACATTATACTTATTTTTAATGCTTACTGATGGCCTGTAGGGACCTTATAAATATGCGCAGTACTAGGGACCAGACTTGACCCGTGGGCCTCGTGATGTGACATGCCGTCATTATTAACCATTGCTACAGTTGACAATACTCGAGTAAAGTACAGATCCTTGAAAATCTACTGGAGTACAGTAACCTCTGGATAACACATACAGTAAAACAGTGAGCTCAGATCTACAAATTCCCCAAAAGTTGGGGAAAATGTATCATGTAACACCGGGCTGTCCGAACTATGGCCCGGGGGCCAAATGCGGCCCGCAGAGCCATGTTTTGTGGCCCTCAGACTCCCCTCTCCATTGGCCCTAGTCTTTTTACTGTCCAATTTCATAAACTCGCATTCATTCTCACTAGAACATTAACATGTACACTGTACAGTATCCACTAAAGTGAGTACACATCTCATGTTTTTGTACATATTATACATTTTCATGGGACAACACTGACCACACACCACCTTCCATTTGAGGATGCCCCAGAGATGCTCAATAGGGTTTAGGTCTGGAGACTGGTACTGGTCGTGTTAAAGGTGTGTTTGGGGTCTTTATCATGTTGGAATTCTGCCGCACTGCCCAGTTTACAGAGGGAGGGGATCATACTCTGCTTCAGTATGTCACAGTTCATGTTGGTATTCATGGATCCCTCAATGAACTGTAGCCCCCCAGTGCCAGTACACCAACAGCAGTAGAAGAACTATTTTTTATCATAATAATTTGAGTGAAGTGGTATTAAAGCCTGGACATAAAACTGTATCAATGACGCAGATCGCTCTCTCCTCATTGGCGTGAAATCCAAATGGAGTTTGCCGATTACCGAACCAGAACCAGAATGACTTCTTCCTTTCTCATGAACATAGAACATGTATTAATTAAAGTAATTAAATAATCACTATCGGCATAAAATGTTCAAGCCGGTGCATTCCTTACAATTTAATGGATTTAAAAATAACATTGTCTTGTCTAAATATTGTCGAGTCTCCACATTCTCTCAGTGTTTCTTGAGGGAATGAGGGACTGAAGGTCAGAGCCGCATCAGCCGAGCCCCCTGACGCTGCCAGTGTATAACAAACGAACACACAACTCAATACATCACCGGGTCTGTCCCACGACGCTGCACCAAGTATCACCATACACTGTATCAGCCAAACGGACCGCCGCAGCCGCCATCATCATTTAGTCTAGGTCATCACTTTCACCGTCACACCCGACTTTTAAAGGGTCAAAGAGAGAGAGATCCATCATGGGTTGGAGAATGCTTTTAGAAGAGAGGGAGACTAGCAAGGAAGTCACGTCAGCAAGGAAGTCACGTCAGCTAGGAAGTCACGTCAGCTAGGAAGTCACGTCAGCAAGGAAGTCACGTCAGCAAGGAAGTCACGTTAACAAGGAAGTCACGTTAGCAAGGAAGTCACGTTAACAAGGAAGTCACGTTCGCAAGGAAGTCACGTTAGCAAAGCCTGTATATGTGATTGGTCCGTCCACAAAATGGCAGAGAAATGAGTCACTTCACTTTGAGCAAGGGCCAGAGGAGAAGATTACGTCCATAAACAGCAATATCTACGACTGAGCCTAATTCAAATGCCATATGAGTGTGAGAACATGACTAACACATCATATGTTCAGAGCCCTGTACTACGGAGCTGGATGAGTCTCTTTCACCCGGGCCAACAAAACCAAACATTAGCAGCTCTGAAGTCACCAACTATGTTCAGGCACGGATCAGTCACATAGAGCGACCAATGATGATATAACTATTATCATGAAGGTTCATAATGAATTATGACGTGATTTGGATCAGGATATGGTTTGGTGAGCGATATATTTGTGTGGATGCGTACGGTGACGTGAATAAGTATGGCTGTAGTGACTGGTCAATAGTTACATGTGGACACAATAGACAATGCTAAGTTAATAGGCTTAACGTAGTTGCTGTTTATGTGGACGCAATCATTTGTGTATCAGGTGTGTGTGTGTGTGGGAGCCCATCACATCCCTGAGCACATGGGAGTGTTGTGACTGCATACAGTTGGTTTAGTTGGTGTATGCACGACTGTGTCCCTGAGCCGAGCGGGTCTCTGCGGTGTCTCTGCCCGAGCTCAGAGAACCGACGGGGGTCTGTGATCTCAGGGAAGGAGTGTTCTCTGGTGGCCCTGCTGCCACTTTACTTAACTTCATGGTCAAAGTTTGAGCTTTATTTATCAACAATAACATGTCTGAAGAGACAGGGCGGAAAAGCTGTAATCGAGTGATTGTGTTTGTGAATGGTCCAAGTATCGCCTGAGCATTGGTGTGTACTTTTACCAGAGAGTAATGCAGTAGAAGTAACACGTAAACAAACTTTCAAATTAACGCCCTCCAACACGGCTCGTAGTGCGTTCACTCCAGGAGCCGAGCTGCCTGTGAGTGTCTCCCCTCACACTGGCTCCATAAGCAGCATGCTACTCTTTTATAATAACAATAATCATAGATTTATTTAGAATGCACTCATCTTCAAGAAAATCTCAAAATGCTATATTATTTAGAGTTGACTCACTATAAGGTCACTTAGTAAACAGGAAATACCAACAAATCAATAAAGAACAATAGAATCTTCATAAAAATGTCCTAAAGACCTTTTTAAATAAAAATGCTTTTAACTGGTTTTTAAAAGCCTCCACGCTCTGTGGTGCTCTCAGAGACTCGGGGAGAGCATTCCACAGCAACTTGAAAGGCCCGGTCTCCCATAGTGTGGAGTTTGGTCTGAGGCTGTTGGAGGCAGTGGGTGTTGGTGGAGTGAAGGTGTCTTGAGGTTGTGTGTGGAGTGAGGAGCTCTCTGAGGTAGACCGGGGCGTTCCCATGGAGACACTGATGTGTAAGGAGTCAGAGTTTATATTGGATTCTGTAGTGGATGGGTAACCAGTGGAGGGTCTGGAGAACGGGTGTGATGTGGTCGTATTTGCGCCTGCTCGTCAGGATCCTGGTGAGACAGTCTTTTTATCTTTTGTGTTTCTACAGTAAAGCCATTCAGAAGTCTCGATGAGAGCACAGCAACGTAAAATAGACCTCCTCTCAGGTTAGTTTGTTGATTTCTATGAGCTAACAACAGTAGTGCTAACCCATAAATAAAATGACATTATAACTTAACCATAATCTCTGTTTATTACCACATTATTATATTATTACTGTGAGTGTGAGCGTGTCCATCTGTACAGTACAATCAACTTTTAAAAATCCTGCATTGCCAATAATATAGTGTATATACTGTATTGGACTTTTTAAGCAGAGCAGATTTTGTGTTTGCCCGATGGCGCGCAGCAGAACAGAGGCTCATTGTGGCCTTCTGGCTGTGTGCCAGGTCTGCCCACACACACAGAGTGCTGCAACAAACTTAGCTCAAGTTTACAACAATAAAAGCCTTTGTTTTTTGCCTACACGCTGACCTTAAACTTTTGGCGTGTCATTGGCAGCCTCCTTCCCCGTCAGAATACCTGCCTATCTGACGCCAATCAATATTTATTCTGGCCTGGAGCAGAAACACACTCTGATTCGATGCATTATTTTTGCAATCAACAGTGACATATGTACATGGGTTTAGATGAATTTTGAACTGTAGATTGTATTAGGTTTACAGATTAGATTACATAAAATACAATATTTTCTGTCAATTTTGGGAATTTTGTCGAGTTTGGTCCCGTAACTGGTGAAAATGGTAGACCACAAACTCTGATTTGATGTTGCTGTAGAGGCCATGGGGAGGAACTAAGGTAAATCTCAACTATTATTGGTCAAAGTGGTAGTCCACAAACTCTGATTTGATGTTGCTGTAGAGACCAGGAGTAGACTAAAGTAAAATACAACTACTCTTGGTCAAAGTGGTAGTCCACAAACTCTGATTTGATGTTACTGTAGAAACCAGGAGGAGACTAAAGTAAAATAGAACTACTCTTGGTCAAAGTGGTAGACCACAAACTCTGATTTGATGTTGCTGTAGAGGCCAGGAGGAGTTTGGTCCCATAACAGGGCCATTTTACCTGGAAACAAAACAAAATGACCAATCTACATCTGAAAATCTTTATATTATAACATTCAATCAAACTGCATCAAAGACTTCTAATTTTATGATAGTTTTTTTTTTGTTTTTCTATTTTTACTGTCACAGACAATAGTACAGCCTTTAGACTATGAGATGATATATTATAAGGATTTTTGTTTTAGAGTGCCGGGACACTTTTTCACGTTTTCAACCAATCACACACTTCCACAGGATAGGAGCACTCTAAATGGTTGAAGCATTTTTTATTGATCCAGAACTAGAATCTAGAAGTTTTTATTTTTTTTTTCCTGCACAAAATCAGGTACTGCAGCTTTTTACACAAGGATTTGTTGATATCTATTTACTGATCAATTTATTGCAGGTTTTACCTCCAAAAACATGGTGAAATGTGATGTTTTTTGTATTTTTTTTAATTAAATCTTCAAAAACATAGTTTTTTTTGGCTAATATTATTGTTGGAAAACACATTAACTTAAACCATATACATTTGACCTGCCCTAATTTGTCCATTAGCTGAATTCAGACTTGTTTTTGCATATATCATGTCTTTATCAAAAGCTTTTTTGTAATTGACTACACCTTGAAAATGCTCATAATGAAAATTATTGGCCAGTACCATTATCAAAATTTAGTTACCAGTTTGACCGATAATGATTCCTACTACGAAATTATGTGTGGCAGTGGGTAGGCACTCGCCCGACTGTTGCTGTGTCCCTGGGCAAGACACTTAACCCACATTGCCTGTATGTATGAATGTGGTTGTGTGATTGGTGGTTGGAGCGGCTGTAAGCGCACAATGGCAGTTATGCTTCTGTGACTGTGGTGTGAATGAATCATGGGCTCAAAATGTGACCCTTTAAGAAAGGCGTGTGGCAATGAAAATAACAATATAAATCTAATCTATTATTATTATTATTATGTAATACTCCAATGCAATCTATATATATTACCAATTGGTATTACCCATATCAGTAAACCTTGTAACTATTGCCCGATACCATCATTGAGCCTATACATGGATAATCATAATTTCATAAATCAATCACTTACTTCTTTCTGAACACTCAGGATGAAGACAGCTGTATTGTCACAGGTTCACGATTAGGTGAACTGCATTGTGGGTCCCTTATTTTGAATGTAGCCAACGTGCTGCTGTGACAATGAGAGGGCAAGGTCAGCACAGGAAGGACAGTGTGTTCAGACTGTAGGAGTCTAGGCTCATTCACATTCTACAGCACCATCTCACTAAAGAGCTCAAATTTAAATGTCTTCACCGTAGACACACACAGAGAGATAAAGACCAATTCACAAGTGTCTCCTTAATGCTGAAGCCTGGAGGTTTTGTAAAATAAGAATTACAAGAATGAAATTTCTTAAAAATCACTTAAAATAGACTATCTGACCTTGTTCTGTGATGTCATCTTTTAGTCCCTCCCCTGGCCTTTACAGCAACATCAAATCAGAGGTTGAGGGCTGTCCAGTAGTGATTTTTAGTGGACTAAAGTAAAACTCGACTATTATTGGTCAGAGGAATAGTCCACAGACTCAAATTTGATGTTGCTGTAGAGGTCAGGAGGGGGACTAAAGTAAAACTCGACTACAATTGGTCAACGTGGTAGTCCACAAACTCTAAATTGATGTTGCTGTAGAGGTCAGAAGGGGGACTAAAGTAAAACTTGACAATTATTGGTCAGAGGAATAGCCCACAGACTCAAATTTGATGTTGCTGTAGAGGTCAGGAGGGGGACTAAAGTAAAACTTGACTACAATTGGTCAAAATGGTAGACGACAAACTCTGATTTGATGTTGCTGTAGAGCCCAGGAAATGCCTTTAAAGTAAAACTCGACTACTTTTGGTCAAAGTGGTAGACCACAGACTCAAATTTGATGTTGCTGTAGTTGTCAGGGGAGGGACTAAAGTAAAACTCGACAATTATTGGTCAGAGAAAAAGCCCAAAGACTTAAATTTGATGTTGCTGTAGTGGTCAGGGGAGGGACTAAGGTAAAGCTCAACTATTATAAGAAGTAAAGCCCACACACTGATTCTGATTTGACGTTGCTGTAAAGAACTAGAAAGGGACAGAATACCTAACATAGAACAGGGTCATATTGGTATTTTTAAGCTTATCATAAGAAACTTCCGGACCACAGCTTGAAGCATGACCAAACAGATTTTAACATGGATTACGACGTGATCATATATAAAGCCTTGCTGCATCCCACGCTGCAAATCAGCATAACCTAGCAACAAGTGTTCCGGCTCTGAGGCATGCTAAAGGGCACATCACTTTTCTTCATCTGCTCATGGAGGAACGGGCTGTGGGGCTGAAACGCTAACATGTGCATGCTGCAGAAATCCATTTGTGTGTTATTCCCCGGACGGAGGATTGCTAGGACTGTCCGGGGGATTTCTATTTTGTATTACCTTCCCCTTTTTCGTTTTTTTTCTTCTTTTTTCCCCCGAAGCTATCATTCCAAATAGAATAGTGTCCGTGTCTCCAGGCGATGGCCATTGATCCGCATTGGAAGTGAGACACCGCTGCCCGGGCCATCAGGACAATGCATTCTATTTGTCGAGGTACAGTGATGAGATCGGAGAGAGACGAGCACTGTAGGTCACATGGATTTTTAAAAGATAGATTTGAACCAGTTAATATTGATCTAATCTATTAAAGGTGTAGTTTCCAAAAATAAAACGTAAAAAAATGATGATGTTAAGTGTCTGTGAAGGGGCGGCAGTGGCGCAGTGGGGTAGGCGTCCGAGCGCACACTGTCGTTGTGTCCCTGGGCAAGACACTTAACCCACATTGCCTATGAATGAATGTGGTTGTGTGATTGGTGTTCGGTGGTGGTCGTAGGCGCAAACTGGCAGCCACGCTTCCACCATCAGGTGTGACTGTGGAGTGAATGAATAATACAAAAATATGTAAAGCGCTTTGGGTGTCATGAAAAGCGCTATATAAATGGAAGTTATTAATAATAATAATTTACCATTTGCACATTACTGCACATGTAAACAAATCTGAAATATTTCTCTACACATTCAAAGCATTAAATGTAGCCTCGTGATACCATGACAGGACATCAGCTTCTGGTACATCATGATATAAAGGGCACATTGTAATGACTGGAGGCCATTACAGATTTGGTCAGAGGAACTTCAAAAGGACTGCTGTTTTGAGATGCGCTTTTTCTTTTTGCAGTGGTCAGTGACTAAAACAGTGTAACAAACAGACCTACGTGTGAAAAATCCATGGATGACCAGCTCGGTTACTGCGATGCGCTGGTAACATCTCAGACGAATGCACAGGTCGTGAGGTCAAGGCGACTAACCTAAAGAATGCAGCGCTTCGGGGCAGAAATAATCTATTCTCATCATTCCATCTCTTTTCTCAGATTGGTACAGCAAACCACCTGCCTTCAAGCAAACATATCACATACATCTCCATTTATCCAGGCTTGGGACAGGCTCGGGACGCCCTGTGATTTGATTATCACAATTAACAAACAATAAACAGATGATAATATGGTAATATGGTATGGTAAACGTTATTAAATTAAGCTTCAATTACTTTTTCATTTTGTCTGGTCCAGTGTGTGTGTTCCGCTTAAGGCCCATAGTTGCTGGGATGGTTGCCAGTCATCCGCAACTTCTAGCAGGCAAACGTGAAAGGAACTAAATGAATGAATGAATATTGTATACAATGTTATACACCTCAAATGCAATGACCTTGCCTCAACAATCTAGCCAAACCCATTTTGATCTGGATTGACTTGTTCCCATTCACTCCCACTATCAGGCAGGAACCGATACGTTTGATTGGGTTTACTAGGTCACGAAGCAGAATGAAAATACTACTATTATGATTATTCCTTACCAAGAAAGACATGGAGTCCTTTTGGCGTCGATTCAATCCGAAGCTTTGGCATTCATCCGCCGAGACGCTGCACAAGAGGAAACCGAGCAGGAGCCACACGCACAGACAATGCACAGTGAAATATGATATCTTTATGCATATGAAATCCATTAATAACCCAGAAAGCAGCCATGTGTGATAAAGACCAGCCATTCATTCACCAACTCGCCGCTTACCTGGTCGCATCAGATGAGGGGGGAGTGGGGATCTAAAAAAAAACAAACCAAAAAATACACAGAGAAATTACGCATGGTGACAGAATACAGCGTCCCAAAAAAACAGAAGAATGGTTTGGTAAAATCTAAAAAAGACTGACTCTGGTATAAAATCACAATGGCACTGAATGTCTCAAGCATCAATGTATTTATTCCAGATGTGTTCAATCACGCTGCGTAAAAATCGTACGGAAAAACAGCTTTTTAAATATGCTTACATTTTTTTATATACAATGCAACACAACGCCATGGTTTACGTGCACAAGTATGAAGTTTATACGCTGTGGAAGTAAAATAGCTCTTCTTTAAAAAACAAAACAAAGATATATCTGTCGTAAGAAAATTCACAAAGCTGCTTACACTCACCCAAAAAGTCTTCAGAAATCCTCGTCCATTGTTGACAGCTGACACTTACACCGCTTTATTGTATGTCTAAATACATATTGAGACGACATTTAAACAGTTAAAGGCAAATACTGGAGCGGATAGTCCAGTTGACAGGACTTTTAATTTGGCAAAGACAGCCCAGTCGCGGAATAAAGACGTAATGCGCGTATTGATCGTGTAGCGCTTGGCTAACCGTCCCCTTCCCATTGTTTGAGGTTTTTTTGGACACGGACAGATTGTTGCCCCATGTTCCCCTGAAGCTGCCCACGTTTTGGAATAATCCGGTCTAAAGGTAGACTACATTTTGACAATATTAACCATGTGTTTTGTGTTAGCGGATGGACAGAAATACGCATTAAAATCAGTCTGTTGATGTTAGCGCAAAATGCTAACGGTGCGTCGAGCTGTCATCCTCCTCGCCCAGACTGAAAAAATAGATCTAAATCACAGTCGTTCGCTTCAGATCTCCATTTGTGATGATCTACTGACCCATTTTGATTAATCACCTTAGTAAATATTCCACATGATTTGACGTAGCTTACAATATTTAACAGTTGTGGGGGGAAGCTGATTGACATTGTATGCATCCTCTTAATATAGTATTTTGGGGCTTTTTATTCCACGCAGACTGCAAAACAGACAAATACGTGGTGCAAATGAGATCTAATTAACGTCACATTGAAATAAAATAATTAATTTTGATATTACATTGCATTGCTTTCAGTTAATGTTGCATCATTATTGGTTGTGCATACTGTATACTGGCTATCATGTTGGTTAAATTCAATTAATGGGAGGTTGTCATGTCTGAAATAATGTTGGAGTCCCTGGAAAGTGCCATTTGGTCACAGGCTTGTTGACATGCAGCATTGACATGGGAGGATGTTGCTTTGGTTATATTTGTGTGCACGGCTCTCTGGATATTGTGGTCTTAATGGTGTCAGTACTGTCAAGGGGGTAAATCAATGTAATAATGGTTAAATCCTTGTAAATACAATGAATTTAGTGCCTTGCTTTGCTGAAAACACATCCCATACACCCAAAAAAGGATCAGAACAGAGCGGTGTGACTCAGTGTGATTCACATACCATCGCACATGATAAAGTCAGACCTTGATTTTTCCCCCACTCACTGGATATTGCATATTTTTAAGCCAGTCTCTAAACCCTAGACATGGTTCTGAAGTTCATTAGGATGACCTGAGCTCACAAACAAGCACTGGTCTGCCTAATGAGGTGGCCGGTGACGATGTAAATGAAACCATTATCATACCTGTGCTGTCTCACCAGTCAAGAGCATCATTATTCTAATCTCCTTTTCAGATCGAGGCGTTCTTTGAGCTCGAGCCGGTAATGTTATGTAAGCAGAGGATGAATTCTGCCCAAGGACTTTTACAGACAGCTCCCACACACACACACACATGTCAGAGAGGTCACTGATGCAGATGGCGCAGTGGCATGACGAGCAGAGATCATTGCATTTGACCCGATTTTAGATTAGGGTTGTTTTATAAGAACTGACTCCATCACATAGTCCTTCAAGACGGAGAGTTCACAATATGGACTCGCACACAAAGATTTGACAAGAGCCATGTTTATAGATCTGACTGAGATTGTGATGAATAAAGACTCGATTTAGACTTGGACCAGTAGTTTTAGTTACGGGTGGTTTAATCCTTGTTTAGTCTATATTAATCCTTGTTTAGAATTAGTTTGCTTATATATCACCAGTCGCATCTAATATCATGCTCATCCCTTTGAGGTGGTTCTCAAACTATGGTACAGGTGCCACTGACGGTACACTTGCATTTGTTTGAGTTTACACCTAGTTTTGTTCCTGTTTGGTTCTGATCTGGTCACTGGCTTGAGGACATCTGCTCGGCTTCATTTAGCTCTGGTTCTTGGTGCTCAGGTTTACTCTTTAGTTAAGTCCTGGTTTTTAGTGTTAGTTCAGAGTTAGGCCTTTTTAGTGTCATGTGTGAAACCAATAATTTTCAAGATTGGTCTAAGTCTCCCCTTCCCTTCTATGTAGATGTCTGGGCACGACCAACCAGCCCCATAAGAACAACAGGATGTGATCTGTCAACATTAGCCAGTCAAGTTTCTCCAGTCCCGCAGTGATTTTCGAGAGGTGGGGGCTTTTGGGGGCCCCATCCCTCTGGACTGGAGATGTTTGAGGCTAAACATCGGGCGGTGGAGAAGAAGGAGTCCAGCACAGAGACCGGTAAACAGAAAAGTATATAGTTCTAGTTAGTTCTAGTTAGCAACCATCTACTGGTTTAGCTCCACAATCCAGATCTCACTGACTGCAATAAGCATGGAGAGACAGAACGATGTGAGCAGCCACTGTTTGAATTATTTGTGACACTGTACCTATAGATAGACTGTAGACTGTGTGGGGGCAATGTCACTTTGCCCTGAGTTAAATATTATGTGTGGGTCTGGTGTCATACTTACCCCATGTGTCCCACTAAACCACATGTTTACTCAAGTGGAAGGGCATTGACACAAAAACATGAATGTATGATGTGGTATTTCATACACCAGTGGTTCTCCAAAGGTGGGCCTGGACCTAAATGTGGGTCACAAGGAGGTTGAATATATGTTGAATTCCATTAATTACTATACCAACATTGTGCATGATAAATATATTCAGCCCTATCTGGACATATCTCGTTCACAGATGTGGGGTTGGGCAGCGGTAGTAAATATTTCGGCTCGGGCTCTCTTGGCTCTGGTTCGGGCGGGTCCGTGTACCTGTCCGACAGCCAGGACTGGGTGGTCTCTCCGAGCTGCTCCCCCGACGAAGGCCCCGCCCCCCACACCGCCATCTCCCCCATGCTGGCAGAGGAGACTTTTCGATATATGAGTAAGTATATAAAAACGCATACTAGTCACAGAACAGTTGATTTGTCTTCAAGCTGAAACATTAGGTTGAAAACTACTACACTGCAAAAATATAACTTTCAGAAAAGACTTTGTTGGGCCAGTTCTTGTATTAATCTTGTCACAGTAGATCTTTACAATACAAATGTGGAGTCTGCGTGTCCTCCCCTTGTTTAGGTGGATTCTCTCCACCCAAAGTCCTGCATATGTAATTAGAAATGGTCACTTGCCCATAGGAAATGAATGAGTAATATGAGAGTGAATAGTAGAAGTGTGTCTCTTTGTCTGCCCTGCGACTTAACAGGCTATTGCCCAGGTTATACCCCGCTTAAGGCTCCAGATAAATGAATAACTCTTAAAAATGTGCAAACCTGGCCTTATGCTGTCATTGTATTGAGTTGTCTCTATGCATTAAGACCAGTTCACTTTCAAATTAGATTATTTGGCACCCGGCATTGCGTTGCCATGTTGGTGTGTGCGTATGCTCTATTTATCCGCCCTAGTTTGTGTGAAGGGAGAGGGAGGAAGTGGACTTGACATAGCTAAAGTCACGGGACAAGCTATCAGAGTAGACAGACTGACAGACAGACAGACAGAAGAGGTATGCCACGCCTGAACATTCAAGATGAGGATTTTTGTGACCGGTGTGCAGTGGAAGGTAAGCTAGTGGACTATTGTGTCTATTATGTGAGCTGCGGGGAGAGGCAGTCTGCAAGGTCAGTTAGAACGTGAGACCAATGCAAGGGTGGAGAAGGAGGGGGCATGTAGCCTGCTGTACAGGAACTGGACTGAGTCAATGTTTACGTTCAAAACTATGCAATATAAGTTTTCTATTTATTCTCATTTTAAAATAGTCTGTGCAAAACGGACCACTTAAGCTTCTATGGACAACTTTGTGTATGAAAATGAATCCCAATGCAATGTTAATTATTTATGCACTATGGATACTGCAGTTTTTTAGTAGTATAGTAGTATGTATAAGTAAGTAGTGAAAGTACACAGCATTGAAATATGAAAAAGTAAATGAATGATAGAAATAAACAAAATCCAATTAAAATCGAGTAAATCTTACTTAATAGGGCTTGGTTAGCACCTTTGACTGCTATTTCTGTCCATGAACTTGCACGCGTACACCAGGGTCGTCGGTAAGCCGGGTGTCAGATTGCTGGGTCGTGATACATTTGCTCCACTTCTACACCGGACATGAGACTAGAAATAGCTCCAAGTGCTCTTCAGGAAGCATGGGAATACATTGAATACATGCTAGCTCCCTACACGGTTTACCAGAAGGCTTTAGAATGGGAGTTTATTGATTTATAGTCCTATCAATGAGGTCATCGTGGGGCCAAAATGGAAAGTAATGTTGATAGTGCTTTAGTCCTACATGTATACCATTCTAATGATGAAACCCAGGTCTGATCAACTAAAGTGCCTGTTTGCTTCTAGCCCTGATGGAGCTCAAACTGTTGTGGAACTTGACAAGATAATACTGATTTTATTCACTATAGCTTTGCACAGTTTATTATTCTGTTTACCGCAATAGATAGATAGAGAATAGATAATACAAATCTTATATAAAATTGTATAAAACTGACCTTTGTATTCACCTACCTCCACCAATGACAGTGCGTTCATATGATTTACAGGCTTGTACAGTAAAATGACTAAAGTTGCATGGTTAAATATAGTTAGCTCTTGGGAGACTAATGTTATTTTTAAGCCAGGTCAAACAGGGCCTCATGTTTCTAGACAGTGAACACATGCATCAGAGGAGCTGTCACCGTTTACACTGTTTATCTTGAAAGTGTAGCCGTTTCATGAACCAGAAAAAATTGAAATTTGGTTTATAATTTATTGTATTTTGTCAAACATGGCCACCACAACACTATACAAACAACATAGAATTTATCACTTTATCAATCTTTCTGTTCTTTATGGAAATATGCCAATATGTTTCTCCAAACAGGTGGAAGAATAAACAGCGCCACAATTCAGGTGCTAAATTCAAGCCATTTCAAACCAGTAGATGTAAAAAATAACATTCTCTATGTGTTTAAATGACATTGGACACATGATGATATAACATTTCTTCACTTTTTCAATTCTTCCTTTCCCTGTCCTCCTCTGTCTTCAGCATATCTTGCCTTGGATACCTCCTCTTACCCCCTCCCGGGCCACTCTCAAGGCCTCCCCAAAGGTACACCTTTATCTCCCCTAGACGACTTCCATTGCTTGCTTTTCCCTGTTCATTCTTGCACAGTAGTTTGAGTAGAGTCTATTCAATTTGCTTCATCTGAAACATCCAGCAGAATAACATTAGTATAGGCCTTTGGTCAACTTCAGTAGGCAACAGTGGCATAATAGTGTGGTAGCAAGGACTGTTCTCAATGTATGTCATGAAATATCAGACCACGAACAGGCTACAATATAATGCATGGAAATGAAAGTTGGTAATTTTTAGAATATTTTGTTACTTTGTATTTTGGTACTACATTGTTACCCATGTATAATAAATTCAATTGCCAGCAACCTGTGGTCTAGATATTTCTATTTCTTTTTATTAGCATGTTTTGGGTAATGTGGTGTGTGTGCAATATTGGATATGATTATGTTCAGTATGTGCTAATGCTAAAACTAATATTAAACTTCTCTTTTCTAGTTCTCAGTGCTGACCGCGTGGAGCAGATGACCAAGACCTACAATGACATAGATGTGGTCACGCACCTTTTGGCAGAGGTCAGTGAATCATCATGAATTATTACTTTTTTGTTATTAAATTATTACTATTAATATGATGTTTTCTCGATAAACAGAGGGACAGAGACCTGGAGTTGGCGGCTCGGATCGGTCAGTCACTTTTACAGAGGAATCATTTGCTGCAAGAACGCAATGAGGCCATAGAAGAGCAGCTAGCACAGTCCATTGACCAGGTATAGAAGCATGCATAATGACAATGGTTTTATGTAGTTTTTTTGTATTATTTTGAATATGAAAAAAAAAGTCTCTTGATTCTGCTTATAGATCAAAAAAATCAGAAAAGAGCCAATGGTTTTCAGTTTTAAGCCAAGACTAGGATATGCCAGCAAAAGATTGTTGCAGAAATACCACATACTTATACTTGTTATTACTGAATGAAAAGTATGCAGCCCCCAGAAAAATGAGTTTGAGTAAGCTATGTACAGTGAATTATAGGGGCAAAAGATTGACTCAAAATGTGACTAAGCTAAAACCATAACATTAACATTGTCCGATCTCTTTTAGGTCCACCAGTTGCAGCACGAGCTCAGTAAGAAAGATGAGCTGTTGCGGATGGTGGCGAGCGCGTCAGAGGATAGCGAGATGGACTCCAGCCTGGTGTCCACTCCTCTCCGTCAGGTCCAGCCTTTCGGAGCGGCCACGACGGCAGCAGCGGCCCTCGGTCAACTGGAGCATCTGCAAAACAAACTACAAGAGCTGGAGGAGGAGAACTCAGCCCTGCGGTCAGAGGTGAGGACTGGGGATGCTGTTAAGTACTGCAGTGTGAATAGGGAAGAGACCATCGAAATAAACAACGAATTAATATATTGTAGTTAATATTTTATGACTATTGCACCTCAACGCCCTTTAGACTTTTCTGTGAACAGATGAAATATTATAGTTCAGGTCCTGCAATAACATGTACTGCTGAGATTCTAAACCAGAATTTTAAGTACTTTTTAAATTTGTACACATCATTTTTAAATTATTGTGATATTATATATAATATTGTCAAGATAAATAAGACCCCCAAAAAATCAATAACGTCCCATGCCTTAATGTGAAATTGTTTTATTCGCCACACTTGACCAGAAGACCAATGATTGAGCTAGTCCAGGGGGGGGGGGGGGCAAACTGTTTGACTCAAAGGCCACATGGGGGTTAAAAATGTGCCGAGTGAGTCGGCTGATATTGTATTCTCTGTAAACTGCAACAACTTCTGACAAATGAGACACACAGCCTTCGATCAGACCTCAGTGAAAACACATGTCGATGTGGAGTTAACTGGTTACTGCAGGTTATAACGACGTGAGTGATCAAGTGCCAATATTTTATCATTTAAGAAATATGAGAAAATGCTTGGCAGGCCTGATTAAAAAGCCCAAAGGGCCGCATGTGGCCCCCGGGCCCCGGTTTGCCCACCCCTGAGCTAGCCTGATCATCTAAAATGAATTGCCCATCTCTTCCAAACCTTTTAGCACCAAAACCAAGATTTAAAATTCATGGCAACACTAACATTGTAAACCATCTTTACACTCATGTTAGGCCTGTCAGTTGAAGAGGGACACCATAAGCTACGAGGAGAAGGAGCAACAACTGGTCGGCGACTGTGTCAAAGAGCTCCGTGAGTAACTGACAGTCACAGCACACACGGTTCACAAGTCTAATTCAACAGAATGTGAAGTTGTGCCATTGTCTTATTAGGTGAATCCAACACCCAAATGGTAACGCTGACTGAAGAACTATCCAAGAAAAACGAGGAGCTGCTTAGACATCAGGAAGAAATTGCTCAACTGCTTTCTCAGATCGTTGAGCTACAGCACAGAGTCAAAGAGGTAAGAAAATGAAAATATAACAGTAACTGACCTAATATTAAATTGTACGGTCATCTGTACAATTAGGTACCGTATTTTTCGCACTATAAGGCGCACTGTCAATGAATGGTCTATTTTCAAACTTTTTTCATATATAAGGTGCACCGGACCATAAGGCACATTAAGAGAAACAAAACAGTCAGACAAGTCAGTCAGTCAAACTTTATTAAACGCGTTCACAATAACTCTCAACATTGTTCAAACGTTAATGGTGTATTCACAATAACTCTCAACATTGTTCAA
>JAVQKC010161230.1:0-14257 GCA_036025475.1 Philypnodon macrostomus
ATTCAAAATGGCCGACTTCCTGTTTGTTGTAGGGTGGGGTCATAATAATATTTTATGTTGGGTACACTGTGGAGAATCACTGTACCAAGTTTCATTGCTCTCTGCCAAAGTAAGTGTTCTTTATTTGACCTCTGTAATTTGTATATGTACATTAAATATACACTAGCCCAGATCACTGTGCCAAAATTCATGACATTTTGTTTATGTTCATCAGGATTAATGGCTCAATTAAAGTGCTTCAGGGAATTAATTAATTATGACTCATCATAGAAGTACCAAACTCAATCCAGTTCAGCGTCTTCATGTGTAACTGTTAAAAAAAAGACTTTTTGAGTTATTGTGTTCACAGCTTAAAGGCATTAATTAATTCATTACTTAATTAATATTTGTCATAGAATTACCAAAAATCAATCCAGTTTAGCATTTTTATGATATGTATACGTGTATAAAATTTTAAAGTGATGCAGCAATCCGTTTTTGAGTTATTGCATTCATACGTAGGATCTGTGGACGGGGACCCGATTCCATAATATTGCTGTTTCGCTGATATAAGGACTCCAAGTTGTTAACTGTGTTAGACCTGACCACTGCCCCTGACACCACACAAACTAGACACAAAAGAACAGTGAAAGAAAGATTATAAGAAAATATAATAGACTTTTTAAGCCCCTCGTTTGTTTTGGAAAGCGTTGTTTGTTTGCATGAGATACCACACTGGTCAGTAAATACCTCCGAGATGTTCATCTCCTCCATCTCAGCCAGAGTGGGGGCTTTGAGGAGGATGCGGGGCCGGGACGGTGGCTTGGGCTCAGACACAGATAAGTCAATGCATGATGTAGATTTAACATCACAGGAACAGGTGTGCACTAGGCAGGGCAGAGAGCCAAACGCTGAGGAGCACAAAACAAGTTCAGCACTCAAACCACAAACAACACACACACGAGCGAATAAATATGAATCACTGAACTGAACATGTTTTATCAATCATTTAGACCTGGGCTATTCAACCTCATGCAGGAGGGGATAGAAAATTACAAGATTTGTGAGAGCTTCACGAACAATTGACACATTCATTTCGACTGGTTAATCACTATTAAAATACTAAGGTACGTCACAGACATTATTTTCTTTTATATTGAAACAATTTCAACACAATTATACTAAAAGCTCCCATAAGTGCAAATATAACAGTCTATGTAACCCTGGGCAATACATTTAACCCATGCCTATGAATGATTGTGGTTGTGTGATTAGTGTTTAGTAGTGGTTGGAGGGCCCATAGGCGCAAAATGGCACGCTTCTGTCAGACTGCCCCAGGGCAGCTGTGGTTGCACAGGTAGCGCTTACCACAACCACTGTATGGAGTGAATGAATAATGCAATTGTAAAGCGTCTTTGGGTGTCCTGAAAAGCGCTATATAAGTACTATGCATTATTATTAGTGATAATGATAATCTGCTGAAGTTTTTACTAGGACTGAGTATCTGAGTGTTTAGACCTCTCCACACCATGCAAAAAGGTGCATGTTTATTGTTCAAAAAATGTTTATTACTTGGGTATTTCTTATAGTGCATAAACATGTATGGGGTGGTGGCTGCTTACGTCTTGTGTTGGTTGGGGCGATTGGCCTCAGCTTCCTTTCCTGCTTGATTTGAGCCAGGACCTGCTCATGGAGGGACTGCTGCTGGGGAGGTGGGGGTGGTAGGCAGCGCTCGGACACCTGAGGGCACCAGAGCACAACACAGTCAAGCCTTCAACGTCTACAACAATACAGAACTGTTAACCAAGCCACTCACGGGTTTGAGAGGAGGCCTAGATCTGATGAAATCAAGTATCAGTTCATGTGCACTCCTCTTCACACGAGTTGGAATATCCCCATCCACCTAAGGAAAAAGAACAAGTCAAACATTACCCACTGGAATTAATGTTTTTGTTTTTGCTTTTTTTGTTACAGTTGGGCAGGTCCTATTTAATTACATGAGTCTATAAGTAGTTTGTTTTGGTGAGAAAAGTAAAAGTAAAATCAGAAGGGTCAGAAAAAAGTACATGTGAAAAAACATTTATGTGGCAACCTCATGGTGAATCTATGTATACAATTTAACAGAATTAATCAAATTTGGTCAGCTGCAAAATCAAGCACTAAGGCGGGTCGAGAGCGTTTTGTGGGGCCTCACCATGACTTTGCGGAGCTGGAACTTGCGTGTCCTAATGTCTTGCATGAGCATCTCAAACGGCGTCAGGCTGAACTCAGTGGGCAGAGAGTTAAAGGGCTGCTCCTCCACTTTCTTCAGCTTCACTCCCTGCCTCAGCTCCTTCATGAGCTGCACCCACAGCCGAGCCTGGCAACAGCACAGAGGCATTTAGCAACAAGCTAATGAATAGGCTACAAAACTATATATAGAATGAGCTTTTAAAATACTGGTAAACGGCCAAAGTGATGGACAAAAGTTAATCATAAAGCACATTAATGCTGTATATGTCTGAGCAGAGCTGTGGACTTGTGAGTATGTGTTGTAAACACAGAAAAGACAGAAATCCAGAGTAAGGGCATAGCTGAGCAGTTTATCCGTCTTACCCAGTCCTTGTGCTTAAGGGCATCCAGCTCTGTGGTCGACTTGTCCTCCAGACTGTCCTCAGCAGTGATCTTCTTCAGCATCTGCACAAAACACAGGCATCATTTTGTCAATGGCTCAGAGCTGGAGAAGCCACAGAAAATGTTCAAATAACTAATAACAAAAAAGGGCCCAAACTTTTTGACAGTCAAAATATTGTGAAAAGAAGGAAAAGCTTTAGTGGTTTAGTAAGCTTAGTGCAGTTATCAGAAAAGTAATCAGAAAGGGTACAGTGCAAAGGAGCAGAATGTGCAAGTAACCCAACTGAACTATTTGAATCCAAGTGGATTTGAAAGGACAGATATATTCACTGAATTACCAATCACATTGCATATTGGACGTTTTTATGTTTAGAACATTTTATAAATGCAGTATAAACGGTCAGGACTGACCTCTTTGGCATCATTGATCTTTATGAGGAAGGTCTGCAGCTCCAGAGTCTCCACAAAGAGAGCCCTGCACACGGCCTGGTAGTGCTCTGGGGCCAAGCTGACGTTGGCCAGGCGGGACGCACACAGCGCCATCACCTGACGGAAGAAGCATATGGGCCGGGCCGCCCCCACTTCCTCCAGCTCCTCCTCTTCCTCAGGCCCACTGTATCCCTCATCTGATGTTCCACTGCCCCCTCCACTGTCCACCTCGCCCCCCACCATCCGCTCGATCATCCGCTCCAGCTGTGGGCTTAGCTCCCGCTCTTCACTGTCGTCCAGACCCCAGTCCAGAGCTCTGTAGATGGCCACGCCCAGTGACTGCACCACCTGAGCACAACATCAGCCCACAAAAGCTTCAGTGCTCCTGCTTTGTTTACTCTGACAGCTGAGCAGCAATGTTTTGTGTTTGTAATGTTCTGTAAAAACTAAATCATTTAGAAAATGGGCTCATCCGCATATTTCAACTAGGCCCCGACAGCAACACTCCATACGTCTGTCACAACTGCTATGCCACCAATGGGTACCTTAATCAGACATTGTGTGATTTCTAAGGGTTTTTATATTGTTAACGAAGGGTCTATTTGACTTTTTTGATTTGTCTGGATGTTTGTGAAGAATGTTTTTGCCAAATTTTGTACATTTCCCTAAAACTACAATCTTCTTTCAGTCTATAGGGGGCGCTATAGAGATAACTGGCATCATAGGTTACAGCATTGTAGCACATTGGTCAGATGTGTTCAGGGCCAGGGGTGTTTCAGGTTTGGGCCTAATCGGAGAATCACTGTACCAAGTTTCATTGCTCTCTGCCAAATAAGTGTGTCCAGGGTCCCATAGGGGTCATAAACATGGTCAAAGTTTAAATTGATCCGGCATTTAGTTTTTGAGTTATTGCGTTCACACGTACAATCTGTGGACGTGGACCAATGTGATACCATAACATCGTTGTTTCGCTGATATAATTTGTATTAATTAAAACATGCCCAAATTAAACAAAACACAATTTTGTGTATGTGTCTGACTTGGAAACATTAGAACATGATTAAAAGCTCAGAAAAGTCAATATTGCAGAATAAAGGAGCACTTTTCATTAATTCTTTATTGTGTGGCGAATGCCTTGACTCCACATGCCACTACAGTATGTGAATGAATGTCAAATTAAAGGTATGTCAATTCTCAAGACCAGCCTACAAAGGTGCGACAATACAATTACACACGTATCCATTTGCTTGACAACAATGAATATTAAAATGGTGTTTGGTTGCTCACAAATAACTTGCTTTACATGGGTCCTATAGTGACCCCTGACAATATGACACTCATTCTTTGAGCTGATCTGTAGTTGTAAGTGTGAAGCCTCAATTACATTTATTAAATGACCAAATCTGACATTATGCATGCTCAATGGCCTTTATTTGGTTTGCTAAAATAAGCCAGGTCCCTTATGTGAGTTATAATTGTGCATGCCGAATTGATTAAAAACCTCGATGGATGGATGGACAATTGATTTAGCTTTTATTGAATAGAAATAACTTCTTATTCTTAGTCGAGATGATTAATTAATACCTCACTGGCCACTTTATTAGGTTGACCTTGTTCTGAACCTGGTGGCCGCAGGTGTATTCTTCTGCTCCTGGAGGTTCACGATGTTCAAGATGCATTCTGAGATCCTCCAGACCTTCATCACAAGTGGTTATTTGAATTATCTTTTGCCTTCTATCACGTCAAACTAATCAGGCTATTCTTTGGTAATCTCTAGCATTTTACCCACAACTATATATTTCCACTATTTTGGGACCATTCTCTGTAAGAGACTAAAAAAGAACCGTTTTCCTGACTTTAATGGCCAAATTTGTATCACATTTTGATCACAGGTCTGTGCACTCAATGGACCATTGATCTAGTTTTATTTTTTATATTTGTCCTGCCATACCGTTAATGAATCTAGATCAAGAAAGCAACACGTCTGTTTTGACATAGTTTTTATTCAAAGATATTTCGTAAAATAATTTTTAAATGCTGACCAACTGCAAGCATAATTTGGAATGGGCCGAGCGTGTGTGAAGATGCATTAATAAAATGTAATTAAATATTACACAATAACACAAAAGATACTACATTACAGTGTCACTATAAAGGGGCAGTCCAGTATTCTAGATAGATCACTTATTCCCTAACAAATTAGGATTAGGGTAGGGGCAGGAAATATGGTCAAAAATAAAATATCTAATTTTATTAAGATCGGGATGACCATTTTGGTTTTCACGATTTTAGTTAACTTTGTATTTTTCTGTCTTACACTGAAGACTACTGCTTCATAGAACCCTTTTAACTACAAATTCATGTACGTATAAAGTACATCCAATCTAGTGATCATAATACTTAATACCATTCATTTTTCTTTTTTTTATTAATACGAACACTGACATTGTTACAGTAAAAATGACGGCAAAGAGCAGAGCATAAAGAAATGCCCTGTATCACGTTCAACGATCTTCAGATTAGCAGATCGTCATGACTTTAAATCACAACTAGATTTTTTAATCGCCATGTTGCCCACCATTAGATTAGGAATAAGTGAACTATCCCCACGTAACAGACACCTTACAAAACACTGGACTACCTCTTTAAAATTCTCTTGACAAAAAAAGAATTGCAGTTGAGAAGCCGATAGTCCAAGAAAGAAATCCTATAGAAAGTAAATTTCCAAATAACACTGCTCCATGCACTTCAGCACATCAGAAAGTGTTCTAATTTGGAGATTTATATAAAATAAAACAAGAAATTATGAAATGTTATCCAACTGTTGCAACCAAAAGGCACAAAAGTTGCATTTTGGGATGACTTGGCTTGGTTGAACACAACTCACTACCTTCTTATCAGCTAACCTTGAAAGTCCAACAGGGGAGTTTCAATGAGTCTATAAGTCAGGAAATGTCATTTTAAAAGATGTAGTTGTAAGATCCCTAAAATAAAATAAAAATTTGGGGATAAAAAATGCTTTATCTGAGCCTGTTCTATGACGTAAAGTTATTTCACTTTGGTCCCTCCTCTGCCCTCTAAAGAAAAGTAAAATCTGAGTTACCACTTTGACCAGTAGTAGTCGAGTTTTCCTTTAGTCCCTCCCCTGGCCTCTACAGACGACCTACTTTACATCACAGAACAGGTTCAGAAAGTTTAAGCATTTTCATTTTGAACATTTTATTTTGTTTTAGGAAACTTCCAGACTACACCTTTAATATACATGTTTGGAAACAAAAAGAAAAGAAACAAGAGACCGCCAAGACAGACCATGACAATAGCACTCGTAATAAGAGAAGAATAATGAGATGTTAAATGTTCCATAGATCTACCAGCCTTCCCTCGGTCAGAAGGATGGTGGGAGAAAGGTTTTGCGGGCCTGTAGACCTATCTGCTGTCTGGTGGAGTTGATTTTCTGTGTGTCCGCTGGTGGGAGGATTATTTCTTGGACAGTTCATTGGATAGCCAGTCTAGTCCTTCATAAAGCCCGGTGCCCTGGGTGGCGCAGGTGGATTCGATGTGCCACTGTGAAGTTAAGAAGAGGATTTTAGGTCAAATAAAGTAGGGTTACACACAAAACAAATCGAAATTTTAATGCTGCACTACCCGATTAAAATGTATTTGAGCAAAAATAATTAATTACTCACTCACCTCTACTAAGAAAAAAATGAGACTCCCGAGGCCCTCTGTGGGCTATTATTACAAGGGTTTTTGTTTTAGAGCTAGAGTTTTTTTTAACCAATCACATGCTTCCATAGGACAGGAGCGCTCTGATTTCGCAATACATCCTTTATTTTTCAAAAACTAGAATCTATCAGGAATAATGTGAGGGAGCTGATGTTTTATTTCAAAATTCACAGCTTATTCACTGCTATTTTTATTTTTTGTTCAAAGAATTAAAAGCCAACTTCAGACCACTGCTCTTTATTCTGACACTTCCTGGTTTGTGGAGGAGAGGAAGGGAAAACCTTTAAACGTAGACTTTTTTTGTCTCTCTGCACAAAAGGGTTTTAGGTCAAATAGAGTAGATTTTACTGAAATGTTAACAAAACAAAATATATGTAAAAAAAACTTGCTTCCCTTGTAGTTCTGAAAGGTGTGTGGATTCTTGTGGAACACTTCTTTTAAGTAAATCTAAAAATAAAATCTGATTTTTCAACCAAAAACTAGATCTGCAATTTAAAAAATGTTTCTAATCAAACTGCAGTTGTCAAACAATTTGAACTTTACTGTGCAATCAGACAAATGGGCAACAGTGGGTAAGAGTTCACCCTGCAACCAGAGGGTCGCCGCTTGGTTTTAAAAACAATATCGCAGAAACACAATACAATATTTGTCATAAAAAGCGCAATTAGAATAAAAAAAATTGTGCAGCCCTAGAAAGCAGTGTTTGATGTAATGACTTACGGGTTTGTTGCGAAGGGAATGCAGGCCAAGTTTCTCTGTGAGCTCACTGACTGGGATGGCATTGGGAAGGTCCTGCTTGTTTGCAAACAGCAGCAGGGCAGCATCCTTCAGCTCATCCTCCTGGAGCTAAAGACAAAACACTTATTAGACCAGATACGATCTGTGTATAATATTCATTTATTTAAGTAAAACCAATCTAGCCATTCTCCGCTAACCTCTGGCACTAATAATATAATATGTACCTATCTACCGTATTTTCCGCACTATAAAAGGCGCACTTAAATACCTTAAATTTTCTGAAAAAACAACAGTGTGCCTTATAATCGATTTTGTGTCAAACGGTGCTCAATGCGCTCCATCAAAATGTTTTGGTACGACTTCGGTAAACTACAAAGCTCCGGGAGTCAGGAGCGTTGCAGAGTAATACATACCGGTACTATGCTTCACCGTAATTTTAGTAGTGTATTATTAGTGTTTATATATGACCCCAAAATGGCCATATAATTTTTATGTGTTACAAATGAACGAGGTTAAAAGTTATTGTGAATACGTCCATTAACGTTTGAACAATGTTGAGAGTTATTGTGAACGCGTTTAATAAAGTTTGACTGACTGACTTGTCTGACTGTTTTGTTTCGCTTAATGCGCCTTATGGTCCGGTGCGCCTTATAGATGAAAAAAGTTTGAAAATAGACCATTCATTGACAGTGCGCCTTTATAATCCAGTGTATAATCCTATAGTGCGGAAAATACGGTACTACATTAGGAATCATAGCATTGTGTCAATTACAATATCACAATACTAATGCAATCTCAATAGAGATTTGTAGAAACTGTGCTACTCTTACACAGTTGTATACCACACATACACAGTTATATACCACTGTGTATGAGCGATAGAATATACATACTGTTGGATCAAATATGTTATCCTCTTCATTCAGAATCATTTTTACTACATTTGGTAAATTGTAAAGCATTTTTTCCCACTTTATATAAAACCATAGCCTACCAAAACATGTTTATAAATGATCGGTTTTGGAATAAATAATGGCCAAATTGGTAAATGAAACATCTATATTGGGGTGAGAATTTTTATATAGCGGTGCAACCCTGCTTTTTACCTATTTGAACATCTTCCCATTCGTTACCGTAAGTTACCGTAATGTAGTAATGTGAAATTGCCAACCTTAAATTTTGAGAAAGATATACGAAATGGTGTTGTATTAAGTCCATGAAGTGAACCGTGCAGAGAACTGGACTTGGAGATTAAATTGTCTATATAATCTGCCCTCCTCTTTGGGATGTTTATACACCTATGAGTTACTCTGATATTTTTAGCTCCAAAACCTCAGCGTGTTTTCATTGTGTAGTCCACCTCAAACATTTAAATATTAGGTGTGGACCTAATTCTAACTCTTTTTTTCTTTTTACAATATATTCTCCTTCGGTAAATCCAGGATATTTTTACAGATTACCGCATCTTAAACATTCTGTGGGTGGTCCATTGCAATTACCGTAGTATTCTCTTTCATAACCTGGCAGAGATGGGTATAGAGTATCCAAAAAGCTGTGCTCAAGAAAGAGGGCTGTGTTAGTTCAAACGAGTAGATGTGAAATTAAAGCTGCACTACCTGATTTCTTTAAATTTCTTATCTTTATTTTTAATAAGTAATATGTAATAATAGTAATAATAATTAACAGAACTTGTCTGAGAAAAAAATAGACTTTGAGGTCTTCTGTGGGCTTTATTATAGGGGTTTTTGCTTTAGACCGAGGGAAGGAAATGTTTAACCAATCACATGCTTCCACAGGACAGGAGCCCTCTGATTGGTTGATACATTCATGATCTATTCAGAACTAGAATCTATCAGGAACAACATGAGGGAGCTGTGGATTTATTTCAAAATTCACAGTTTATTCAGTTATTTTCATTTTTTAGTTCAAACTAGTATTAAAACCAAATCCAGAGACTGGCTGAGGGGAAAAGGTGCATTCATTCAAACCTCACAAAATCAAGTAGTGCAGCTTTAAGAGTAAAATATGTTTTTTTTTTTATTATTATAAAATAATAATCTGATATCATCGTATTGGTTCAGTCCAAGAGTCAAATTCCCAAAAACTAAAAGATAAAAATAACTCTTTCAAAATAGCACAAACTATTCCTAGAAGTACTTGAGTATATGTAACTGAGTAAATGTAACTAATTACCCACCCCTGCAACCTTGAGCATGTATAGTAAGCTCGAACATACTTCCAGAAGCACTATTCTCACTGTCCAAGTTGAGTGAAAGTGGCAGCGTTGTTATGTATCTTTGTGGTCTTTCAGTCCGTTCGGGGTAATTTGCTGTGCTTGGCTGGGCGGCCTCGTTTGATCCAGACATATGAACCCCATTGGCAAAGGGCAACGAGTTTCCCTTTCTCCCGCCTCCAAACCCAAGCGCTGCTCCACCACCACCACCAGTCATTTAGGCCGCGCCGGACCTTGATGCTGCGGTGGGAGTGTGCGCGTGTGGGCAGCAGTGAAGCGCGGGTGGCCGAAGGTGGTCTGGTGCTAGACACAACCGCACCCTGCTAAAAGAAAACAGTGCAAGTCTGCCATCTCCTCCTTGAATCTATCCTTCCACTACTGTGCAAGAAAAACACCTATTTCTGTCCCGGGCTGGGAAAAGTAGACGGGAATGAGAAGTCATGTATTAAATGGAGATGTATAATATTGTGCATACGGCCTTCCAGCAATTGTTTTGATTCTATAGACCGGTGATTCCCAAGCTGGGGTCGGCAAATGTCCTGCAGGGGGGCCTCCACATTAAGTCTTTTAAAAAGGAATTTAGCTTGAAATAAATGTCAAAAAATATTTACACAATTATATCATATTTGATAAAATATCACTTCAAGCTGTTACCAGAGAGTGTTTTTGAGAACGTTTTAAATATAAATTTTGATGAAATAGGTGATTAGGTTTTTTATTGGATGGATATAGAATGGGAATTCTTGCTGTAGACCAGGGGTGTCCAAACTTTTTCCTCAGGGGGCCAAAATAATAATGTATTGCTGGTCCGCAGACCAAATGCAAAAAAAAATGGTTTAAGATCAATGCTTCTATAATTGAAGCTCTTTTGTTTATTACAAAGTTTCCATATGAATATTTTAGCAGAATAATAATCTCTGTTTCTTGGGGTCCTCCTCTGAATAGACTTAAATAGAAGTGTTGACATTCATGTGGACTAAGACAATTTTTTTTGACCCTCCAGTAAAATGTTTTACCAATCCAGTCAAATCTGACAATTGAATTTAGCCAACCATTGGGCCAACTCTGAGTTGAACGGGGAATCTGGACATTCAGCTTATGTCATTCAATAATTGGCCAAATAAAAGGGCTTGGCGGGGCAACTTTGGCCCCTGGGCCCCCACTTTGGGCACCCTTCTAATGAGTTGTACCACGAACTGAGTAATACATTTTTATTGGATAAAATGTAACATTAGCCACCAAATTTGACGAAATACAAATAAAGAAGCTGGTTTTCAGTCACATGCTGGTTAGAAAAACATTAGCGATTGAATGTCCAGACTGTAGCAATTACCATAGAGTATTAACAGCGAGCTCAAGGGCTAACACTTTGGCCTTAGTTTTTAAATAAAGCATTTTGAACTTGCATGAAAATGTCTCAAAAATATGACAATTTATCTCACCCTGCTCATTCCTACATAATTTCCTGTTTCTTATCAACTAACCTATCAAATAAAGGGCGAAATTCCCCCTAAATATTTCATTATAAAAGAATTGGAGACATTAGTGTAGGATTTCCACAGGACAGAACACATGGGTGGAGTGTGAACATTTACTAAACACGCTGGTTCTAAAGTGATTTATAAGTGGCAGCACGTTTCACTGGGAGTGGTTCCAGACAGGAAGTGAATGGCTGGCCAAGACTTTTAGCTTTATACTTTTCATACAATATTCTGCACATATGAGCAATTTTTCTGATGACTGAAAGTGTTCAAAATGTGAGGCTATCAGTGAGCTAACTTTAGAAACTATAACTGCCTGTCAGGTCTAGAAGCTATTGATTTATTTTTAACACATTTATTGCCAGTGACCATTTTTGCAGACCTCTGCCAAGGCATTGTCACTATTTTTGCAATTCTAAAAAGATAACTTTCACAGACTCAAACTATGGATCTTCTAGTTCAGGGGTAAATGCTGTTTACTCATCCGTCATTCACATTTTTCTTCTATCTCGCAACGCTTAAGAATATTTTGAGCTGTATGGGAAATGTAGCAGAGTAAGCACACACAAAAGAGATGCAAATGACAGACAGCTAAGGATGGTGAACCCAACAAGAAGTGGCCACATTCATTTTCCAGTGGTTGCCTATAGAGAAGAGATTGTTTGAGCCTTCTATAGTTAGACAATCAAGAGCTGGAGTCAGTTTCATGTTATTATGAGCAGTGGTGGGCACAGCTAAATGAGGATATGGTGGACTTAAAATAATTTATGCACATACAATGAGCCTGTCAGGGTATGGGTAGCTTGGGTTTCTGTATGTTGAATGTTTAAAGAAAGGACGAAATTAGCACTAGACCACATTGCCTCAATCATGGTCAAACACATACTTAGAATTTATTGTATCTTCCAATATTATTCTAAAAAGGGCTCATGTCTGTATACATTTGAATTATTATCTAAGTGCCACAAAGTTAGCTGGCACACAGTCAAAAGTGGTTTTCGCCTCACTAAGACGGTTATCCTCTGACCACAGACTTTCACTCTGGAGTTGGCATGTTCATCTGTTTTCTCACAGCCCAAAGATATGCTTGTGATCCTAGCTAAAGTTGTATGTGCGTATCAGAGTAGAATATACAAAACTTACAATGGAGCTCAGTTTTTCTGCTCATAATAATATACAAATAGTGTTAAAATAAAGGTTACTATGCTGAAATTAGATATTAGCTGTAGTTCTGCAGCATTTATGCATTTTCTCAATCACCAACAGCTGCATAGTGACCAGTCTGATTTGTATTCTGTGTGAAAGTACATCTCCACTAGTTTGCCACTCCAACCAATACATTGAGTCAGACTCAAACCTCTAGCTCTGATTAAGCATTAGATTAATGAAGTGCTGTGATTATCTCCTGGTTGTTAATCGATGCATGAATCTACTTGGCAATTCCCTTCTGGGGTCCTCACAGCAAATTCTATGCCTCCTATGCATGATATATTTTGACTTTGATTTATATTTGGTCTTTTTTTAATATATTCAACCTGTAAATTCAAGGCAACGTTAACAAGCCATGAAGACCATCTCCTGTTCAAATATAAGTAAAATAAAGCCGCAAGCGGCGACCCACTGCCGACCTCCCTCACGCTCGAAAGTGACCCCCGCATGGGCTTCGCCCATTGACTTTGTTAAAAAAATATATATTTTAAAAAAAAAGAAAATTACACCTTTTACGTGAAAGATGCGATCTCCACATTGTTTACTGACATCGGCCATTGGCTAAATGTTACCCTGTTATGCAAAAAAGGTAACTTCAGATGGCAAAAATCATAGAAAAAGCTAGTCTGAAGTCTCATCTTTACAGATTTGATTACTTGAAGTTGTTTTTTCTTAGTTCTTTCTTCTTTAACAAAGACAAAACATTTGTAATAGTGATGGGATTGGAATAAAAATAATGTAATCAAATTAATTGGAGGCATTGTAACTAATTTATCGTGATTATTCACATTTTTGTTAAATAGCCATGTTGCACACATAGGGCTGGCTTCACCCTATTTGTTTGTTTTGTCTATTTGTTTGTGGCGGTCGTTTTAGGTAGGCACAAAGCACCAGGGGGAGAACGTACAGGGTGCTCGGAGAAGTGGTGCACAGCTTTGACAGAAGTGTAGTGTTTGATCGAGTTTGCGGGTGGACTGGGGCTCACTGAGCTGACTGCTGGTGCCCTGGAGGGTGGTGTGGCAAGTGTGAATTGCCAAGATCAGTATGCCAGAAATGAAGGAATTGAGAAAGGTCTCGTGGCAATAGTGAAGTGCGTTTCAATTGAATTGAAAAACATTTTTGGTTAATTTCTCTGGAATTAATTAATTAATTCACGAGCTGAAGTCCAATTCCTAATTTGTAACATAGGTAGCTTACCAGAAATGTTTACAAAATATCGGAATCAGTGTTGTACAAACTGCTAATCATCCTAGAATTTTTTATCCATTGGCTCATCCCAATTAATGTGAAAATGTAACCAGGCAAACTTTGAGGAATCCCTTCAACCTTTGTTCCAACTGAATCAATGTACTTTTTTTTTTAACATCACCTTGATTTTCTCAGCTGAAGATTAGCGTTTAAAATATATATGAACACAATCCTGTCAGTGGTACGTGGCGAGTGATAAAGCGCTTTAGACACATAATATCTTTAGTCTCTGGTCCATCCCTGACGTGGGGTCTCTGTTTCCTCCATAGTGCTGTCTCTAATTCTGTTTTCTCCTCCATGTAGAAGGCTCCGGAAACCCACACTACATCCATCAACTAGATTACTTTCACCTGAACAACTTGTACTCCGTGTTCCCATCAGCGCAGATAATACGGGCCATTCTGTCTTGCGGGCCCCTTCTCGAGCTCTGACATTTTCGGAGTTTGACTGCACTTGGAAAGAGGAGAAAGTGTGTTTTTGTTCAATGATAAAAACTGGTCCAAAGATGGCAGTTTACTTCCTGCAGACCCGATCCTTCAAAGAGCCCCCACTGCTGGCTCGCTTTTGAAATGGTAAACCGGTCCAGACGCGGGAGTAGAGA
>JAVQKC010161239.1:0-11612 GCA_036025475.1 Philypnodon macrostomus
TCTGCTACAACGTCCCTAAAACTACATTCTACTTTCTAGACTGAAAGAAGAATGTAGTTTTAGGGAATTTTACAAAATTTGGCAAAACATTCTTCACAAACATCCAGACAAATCAAAAAGGTCGGGCCGTTTCGCCGATATACACCTTGTCGGGGACGACAGCACAAGCCTAGTTATATACAGTACAACTCCATCTGTCAGACATACGTCGCGGTGAACGGTGGCGACCACAGGTGGCGACTCAGCAAAAGAGCTTGTAGCCTGGACTTACTCAACACAAATCGCATCCGTCCAGCAGGATCGCATAGTAAAAAAGTATGAATAATTTGAAATACTCATACTTTCGTAGATTACTGATAAAAAACAATAATGACTAACACTACAGTAATTATATGTGCGCATTCACTGGAGCACGTGAGCTGCTTGAACGCATCAGAAAACGTAGGCAGGGCCCTCACAGTTGCGCATGCGTAGTGTGGAATTTGGGGATGGGTCTATCGAAGATATCAAGATGGCGACTCTGGCAAAAGCGCCAATATATTTACTGAAATAGATGTCTAAAATTAACCGCATTGGTCGGTTTTTACAAGCCCCGATTGGGGTTTTGTGAAACATGAAGATCCGGAGGATGTTTTGGATGAGAAATTGATCAAGATTCGGACCGTAACAAAGTCAGCGAGATGTGTGAGAGCTATGCCCGCTCGCTGCTGCGTGTTTCGGTGGCGCAGATCTGCCAGGCTCTGGGCTGGGATGCGGTTCAGGTCACTGCATGCGATCTGCTGTCCGATGTGCTGCATAGATACATCCAGCATTTAGCTAGAGTCTGCCACCGTTACTCTGAACTCTGTAAGTGACTCGTTTACTACTGCGATTACTTTTTAACCCCAAGTACACGATCACGCTACAACTGAGTGGCGCCCTCTAGCCTAGCTTCACATGTCAAAAGTACAGTAGCCCCAAGTAGATCCTGTGTACTGTTATTACATATGAGTATGTTTTTTATATATCTTTTTAATCATCAGAATAATACACAAAGAAAGCATAGGCATGTTGAAATTATAGCAGTTACCGACTAAAATATATTTATAGTCCTATTTTTTTCCAGGGTTATATTATTTATTATCAACTTAATTTTAATTTCACAGAGAAACTGTTCCTTACTCCAAATTAATATGTAGAAATCGGTCAACAGTTGAATATTTGTACCTGTTGAGCCTCATTCAAGGTTTGCTTTCTTTGCTCATTACTACAAGATATCTATAGTTCTGCAGTTTTCAATCAACGTTAACACAATACAGTGCACAACAACAATAATCCTTATTCACCAATGTTTGTTTCTGTGTGTCAGATGGAAGAACAGACCCAGTGCTAGACGATGTTGGCCAGGCTTTCAGACTTATGGGGGTCAGTCTTGGTGAACTGGAGGACTATGTCAACAACATGGAGGCAGTGGGCTTCACACATCAAATACCACTGTTTCCTGTCACCAAAAACAATATGCTGCAGTTTCCCCAGCCTGGAGTCCGAGATGCAGAGGAGAGGAAGGATCACATTCCAGATTATCTGCCACCTCTGGTCTCCCTACAGGAAGGCGAGTTGTAGTTTTTATTTTTGTGCTGTTTTGGTTTCATGGGTTCAGAGTTCCCCTCTAAAGCTCTAAAATGGCTATGCACAGCAGCAAACATGTGTTCTTGTTTGTTTTTATTGAGTATTTGCTAGACTATTAGTAAATTAGGCCTCTTGTGTCTTTGCTTTAGTTGTATTAGCTTTTCCTGAGATGTTTTTGAAGGATCAGATGTTATGGTCTATTGCATTGTTATAACCAGTAACAAGGTACAGTATAACCCAGTACCTACTCCTCTATTTTAAAATTAGAACATCTCTCTAAGTCAATATAGGCTGAATGTATTTTTTTTTATCTTTTGTGTTCAGAAGAGGAGGAAGAAGAAGCCCTTCCCGACATGGGCACCTCTGCTGAAGCTATGCAGGTCGCATTAGAGGAGGATGAGGAGGAGATGGAGGAAGATGAGACTGTTAATGATGAGAACCACCCTTTGAAGCGGCACCTGGACAGTCCTGACGCAGCTCTGGGCATGATGCCTACCTCTAAGAGACCACGAATGCACCCTGGCCTCAGTCCTGAATGGGGTGAGCCCAGGGAGCCCCTTACCTCTCTGAACCCACAACGTGTCCCCCCTGGAATACTGCCTTCTCACGACAGCCTTGACCCCCTGTCCCCAGAAACACCCCCAGGAGCCTTGCCCACGTTCAGGCCTTTGGTTCCAATGGTACCAAAGCATGAGCCAAAGGTCCTCACCACTCCAGGAAGAAAATCTAAAGCGTCATCACCTGGTAGACAAAGAACTAAATCACCTAAAGGTTTAATTCCTCCTGTGGGCGGCAGTCCTATACGCTCTCCCAAACTATGTAAAGAAAGGAAGAAATCTCCGGGCAGAACTAAAAGCCCTAAAAGTCCCAAAAGTCCAAAGCTAGCTTCTGTAAAAGCTTCCCAACCTCAAAGCAAGACAGACATTGTTCATAAACTACCTTTGTCTGCGCTGAGTGAAAGGATGGGCAAAGAGAATATTCACATGCGTCAAAATATTGATGACCGGGAGTTGGCAGAAGGCTCCTTTTTAAAACTTGAACCTGATAATAGAGCTATAGATGCCTCCATTGATGCGGTAATAGCACAAGCTTGCGCCGAGCGGGAGCCTGATCCGTTTGCGTTTTCGTCTGGCTCTGATTCGGATAGCAATGGATTCTCCAGCCCCAGAAGACTGACCATCATGGAGCCATCTACCCCCAAACACTTAATCGGGATGGGCCATGGACTAAAAGACACTTCTACACCACTTCACCTACCGCCTCATACAGGAGCGGCGAACTGGAGTCTTGATGCTTCCATTGACGAGGTGCTCCGAAAGGTGAACCAGCCCTCTGCTACCCCACTCAAACAAAAGGATTACATCTCTTCGGGGTCCGCTTCCCCACCCACTCCCGAACCACTGCTGAAGTCATTTGACGACAAGGAAAAAGGCGTGTCTTCTGTGGACATCAAGAAAAAGTTAAAGAAAGACCTGAAAACTAAACTGAAGAAGAAGGAAAAGGATAAACCAAAAGACAAAGATCGGGACAAGAGCAAACTGAAGGAAAAAAACAAAAAGGATAAGAGCAAAGATTTCTCCAAAGACGGGAAAATGCTCTGGAAGGAGTTTGGACTCAAGGGCGAGGAGTTTAGTCTAGTACCTGAAGCCTCAATCAAGGTGAAGTCCAGAGACGGAGATGGCTCTAAAAAAGACAAAGAGAAACATAAAGACAAAAAGAAGGACAAGGAGAAAAGCAAAAAGGACAAGGATAAAAAAGACAAGAGCAAAGATCGGAGCAAGGACGAACGACAGAAACTCGCTCCCTTCGCTTTGGGTGACGTCCCGGCGCTGTTCAGCCCCTCCGCCTGCATCCGAATGCCCCCCATACTCCCACCCCTGGCCCCTATCCTCCAGGAGAAGGAGGTGAAGAGCAAAGAGAAGGACAAGAAAAAGGACAAGAAGGAGAAAAAGAAGAAAAAGGAGAAGGAGAAGGACAAGGAGCGGGAAAAGGCAAAAGAGAAAGAGCGGGAAAAGGAGGAGAAGAGGAAAGAGAAGGAACGAGAGAAGGAGAAACGGGAGAAAGAGAAGGAGAAAGAGAGGATACGACTAGAAAAGGTGACTTGCTGTGAATAGTGTATGTTTCTAGCCCTCGTTGAGTTCCTTGGTGAATTGACAAAATGGTTGTAACTCATAATTCCATCCCTCTGGTTTTCTTGTGAATGCCCACGGGAGTAAGACAGCAAAAAGATCATCCAACAAGAGCTTGTGTACAAACATGCATTAGGTTTACCAGATTTGAAGAAAATATGAATATTTAAATATGAATATTTAAATAGCTTCATATTATTTTTTTATTCATTTTGTATCCATTTAGTATTTCAGTTGTTCAGTTTACTTTAAGACTATGAGGGGAAAAGTGTATGGTGAGCCACATGAGCCTATGATGAAATGGTGTAAATGCATTACTATTCTAGGCACTTAAAGGGTATCAATCTTGCTTCTGTAACTACCTCACTATGAGATATATATATATATATATAGAAATGTTGATAATGTATCTTCTTTTTTGGTTTAAGAGCTTTTATAACTATAAAAAAGCCCTGTAACACTCACTATGTGTCTTGTACTAACCACATCCTTTCCGACTCCACAGGTTAAAGTGGAAATTCCAACTGTTCTTCCATCTCCAGTCATCCCGCGGCTGACCCTCAGAGTGGGAGCAGGCCAGGATAAAATGTAAGTCTCTCAAGCCCAACCAAGAAATGAAATTTTGATTGTTTGGTTACATGAAAAGTTGTTATTGGCGCACATTCTCCAGCGACATGTAAACACTTGAGTCATTTGCTTTGAGTTCATGGAAAAATGCTGGCTGCTCCTGAAGGCTGTGTTTTGTTACAGCACTAGAGAGGGAGATTGAGTTGTACTTTATATTGTGATCCTATGTAAAAGAATCAATTTACTTTTAGACTAAGGATATGTATCTAAATAATATGACCCAATGAGTACAGTTCATATACACAACATTATGACAAACTGCCTAATCTGGAGCCCAACACACAATTTCAGTTACAGTAGCTTTTTTATTGACTTGCTTGCCCATGTGCGTCACCTATCGTTGGTTCACCACTATTTCTTCCTTGGACCAATTTTCTTTAGATATTAACCAATGCAAATCAGGAACACACGATTCTCTTACCCAGTTGCCTATCCATCACAAATTTGGCCCGTGTTAAACCAGAATGAGGAAATAATCTGTATTGATCACTAACTGTCAGTGGTCATAATGTTATGGCAGATCGGTATAATGTATTTTGTTTTATTATTCTGATATGCATTTTTATAATATTTTTTGTCTATTAACAGTGTAATCAGCAAGGTGGTTCCAAATTCAGAGCCCAAACCTCCAGTGCCCAAAACCCCTGTCGCCAAGTCTGGACCAGGGAACCGGCCCAGGACGCCCCCACAACTGCCCATCCTCTCCCCAGTCGTCCCCATCCTGCCACTGCCTGCCTCTCCAATGCCACCTGCCGCTGCCCCTCCGTCACTCCTCATGCCAGCGCCCATGCTCTCCCCAGCCGCTTCCTTCAAGACACCTGTCCGCAGTGTTGTCACGGAGACAGTCAGTACTTATGTGGTGAGTGTAAGACAAGGTTACTGATGCTGGTGATATAAGATATGATTAAGTGTTATTAGTCATTAAGTCGGGAGATGACAGCTGAGGTACTGCAAGAAAAAAGATCAGTCAGGAAAAGAAAAAAGTATATTGCAGCATATACATAATATATATAATAAATAAGTAAAGCAAATAAAGCCATAAAAAGCCACTGCATTTATCCATACAGTCTATACATTATTGCACTGTCACTGGTTTTGTCACACTGTTTATGTGGTAGTAAACCTTAACAATCCTACTGCTACTGTCTAACGGAATCACGGAAAACATTTACTCTTGGTGTTCATTAATTATTATATTATATTTGTTATACGTGTATGTCTGCTCTTGATTAGGTCCGAGATGAATGGGGAAACCAGATTTGGATTTGCCCTGGATGTAACAAGCCTGACGATGGAAGCCCAATGATTGGGTGTGATGACTGTGATGATTGGTACCATTGGTAAGATATCCAAGATTGTTGTGTTGTCTGCTTGCTAACTAAAATCCAGGCATTTGTCACATCAATAATTCACACTTGATACAACGTTTGAATGTAATTGTTCTTATATACTTTGATAGACTTATTCTCTGTTTACTTCTCTACTCAGGCCTTGTGTTGGGCTCCTTGCTGCTCCTCCAGAGGACCAGCCTTGGTACTGTGTGAAATGTGCCAGCAAAAAGAAAGACAAAAAGCATAAGAAAAGGAAACACAAACCACACTGACGCTATGCAAAAAGCACATGACTTTGGACTTTTCTTGGAGCCATCATTGAACTGCACTGCTATTAAATCAAATCTTAACATTATCTTAATGATTGTCCAAGGATGATAAATTGCAAATTGTTATGAAAATCCACTCTTTGGTTGTTCCTTGGGCTCCATGAAGTTTGCTTGTTTGAGATGTATTGTTGTAAAAGATCATGATGAATATGTTTTCAACAATTTATATGAAACTGATTCTCACTCAGCAGTTTGAACACGGATGTCAATATTTCTGTTCAACATTCAACAAGTCTCACCTCCAAAAAACATCTATGTAAAATCTTGCTTTCTCTGCAGTGTATTTGAATTGTCATGTATATAATAAGAATGATGGCATCGGGTATGTATAAATGTGTAAATACCAACTTTACCAAGCCAAGTGCATTTTGTTCTTAGGATTCTGACTTGTTAAATCCATTTTCAGAGATATTGGTTTTTAACTCCATTTCTTCCTTGTAATTTCTGTATATTTTTTAAAGTCAAAAGTTTGTATTTTTATTTTCTTCCTCATATGGACTTGTCCTGGAGTTATACTGTGGCTGTGCTGTAATGTAAGTCATTTTCGCTGATATTTCAATATTAAAGATGAACAGTCTGTGTATTGCAGACTTTAACACAACATATCTTACCCTAGAAAATTGCTCATAACTTGCTAGTCTACTTCAAATATTTAGCAAATCTAACATTAAATTTAACATTAAGACACATTGACTGAAACTAGATTCAAAAACAAAACTCCAGCCTATATTATGAGCAATCATCCCACATTATACCTGTTATTTGCGCACCAGCCACTTTATTAGGTACCCTTTGACTTGTACCTAATAAAGTGGTACCCTGTAGAACACCATGTTTCGTTTCTGACATACATACCACCAAAAACCATGCCACAATCAAACAGAGACACAAACTCCATCTTCATTTGCCATTTGTGATGCTCAATATGAACGTCAGCCGGTTTGTCTTGAACATATGTGCATGAATAAATCGATTGGCTGGCTTAATGTGTTGTCAGAGGCTGATTAGCTATTTGAGGAGGTAAATGGGTCTAATAAAGTGGCCAGCGAGTGTTTTACTTTATAGGCTAGTCACAATTTCTATACCATATTTATATACCATATCTGAACCATTAAAATTTCATGGGTGTTAGGGTGTGCTTTCCCCTCTGTGACCACATGGTGTCATTCTTCAAACGCAGTCACTGCAGCATCCCACCGATCACATGCTTCAATTCTGTCAGAAACACTGCAGTAAAAAAACACTTGAAGAAGTGGCTTCTTGAATGTACACACTATGACAAAGATCGGTGGAAAGTCCTGACAGTCAATGGGACTTGCATATTTATTGGAGTAGGCTACTTGTTTTCATGAAGGATCAGCGATGAGTAACTTTTTCCACTCTTTGAACTAGATGTTGCAAAGAATTACTCGCAGATGCTCATTGTTTGTGTATAGATGCCTTTGTAAAGTCAAGATCCTTATTTGCTGTTTTGCATTTTCTAGTTCTTTCTGTTGGTGACAGAACAATTGTGTCACCATAAATTAATAATTGTAACAGCCATTTCTGGGGCAAGTAGAGCAGTAGAGTAGGCTATTTTGAGGTGACAGTATGATTGAATTGCTTTTGAAATATTAAAGATTTTCTGGGAACACTTTGGCGCTTGTTGGTCTGTTTCCTGATTAACTATGACTTATACTCTAGAAAACCATGTATTTGGTTAAAATTCATGTACATTAGTCATATAAATAATTTAAAGTACCCAAAGAGTATACTGAATTATGGACTAGTGAAATACAATAGCACTGTTAAGTCTTTTTATGTGGGCCTCCTCTTAATGACCCAATGGAAATCTACTCTTGAGTCTTCCGATAATTTTATATCAAAGAGGAAGTGGAAAAAGTGATGTGTGCCCAGAGAAAGAGGAAGTAAATGGACTCTTGCACACACAAATAAGCTGACATTATAATGTGTGGGCAGTTTATTTGATCATACATTTAAAAGTAGACTATTCGTGCATGGTTACATATAGGCTACTGTATTTAGTCACTGTAACAGGAGATTATGCAATTTGATTTATGGTCAAATATTGATTGAAAAAATATGTCACATTGCAGTGGTTTTATTCCCCATGGCTAAAATGCTAACGGTGCTAACAGCTGATCTGTCCCACCTGAATCACACATGCTGGTGTCAGGTCTCCTTCACTCAAAGCTTGTTGCTAGCATCTGTTGGATCATAAATTGTGCTGCCAAGTGCCAGTAAAAACAGAGCCACTACATTTCTGAAATAAAACTCTCAAATCTAATTTAAAATGTAATCAATTCCTGTAAAGAGCTTCATAAGCTCATTGAAACAATATGCTCCAAGAGACACTACAAGAGAAATGTATTCCAAAAATTGCCTAAATAGTACTTGGCATCAGTAAACGCTACAAAACACAATGTGCAGTGAGCCGTCGCTGTTTCGGTTTGTAGCCCACAAAAACACAGACATTATTTGTCTATGAGCTCATTCCCAGGGGAGCCTAAAGTCATAAAAAGGGGAAGTTCATGCTTGCTTTCCCTCATCACAAGGCCCTCCTGCGATGCTGTAAACATGTGCTGTTATTTGGCTTATTACACAGCAGGCATGAGGCTGCACTGTGCACTGAGAATGACTAATGCCCCCTTTGTATAACAGTGGATGCACTCTCTAAAAGTCTCATTGAATTACAAAAGGATTTCTTTCATTTTATCATATTTCTCTCATATTGTTTCAATGGTGGGTCACATTACTGCACACAGATGATGATTGGACCATATGTTTTAGTGGAGCTACAAATTGTTGGATTAGATTGAGAGGAAAGGCCCCGAGTGCTTTGTTCTGGATGGCGCCCGTGGCTCTGACAGTCAAACTAAGCAGCAACACGTCATAAAGAAGTGGATTCAGTCTTTAAAATATTAATGTAAGCAGAAGAGCGCAGCAGAAATGGAGAGGATTTGGTGTGTACATCAGAGGCAGTAAGGCCCTTGATGCTGCAGTCTTCTCTTCTACAACAGGCTCATCTTAACATGACCTTATTTCAGTTTCTTCCTTCTAATGGGGAAGAGCACCAATGGGAAATTCAGACCTAGATATGTTTTTCTCTTGGGCATTGTGCAAAGATTGTGTTAAAAATGACTTTCAATCATTTTCTAATCTGATGGCATATTGGCATTAAAATATACAAGAATACATGTACAGTGTTGTGTTTACCTTCATCCTATCTCTAACTATATGTTTCTGGCTACAGGCAAATAAGCCTCCCTCATGCAAATGAACCTGCAAGACAGCTCCTGATAAAACAAGCTTGTTAAGCCTCTTCAGAGTGCTGTGAATCCTGCCATCGCTGACGCTTGTGGCTTTGGTTCTTATTCTGAATGCTGTCAAATCAAATAAAGGCTTGGCATCTGAATACACTATTTGTTCAATTCATTAAGTAGGCCCACAGGGGACTGCTATCATAGTTGCAGTCAGTTAAATATAACTTTTTAGCACTGCAGGTATTTCTGTCTCCATCTCCCGAGGGAACAGCGTGTACTAAGTATTTAAGACATTTAAAGTACAGACTGTAATGGTTGTTGCTATACACCTGTCGTCTGTAGGCATACAATAGGCAACATCAACCATATGGTTTTACGTAGTTTCTCTGTATTTTGGACAAATCCACTCTGGTCAGAATGTAATAAGTCAATGTATCTTGTCGGATAATGACTGCACAGGAACTAAGTAAAGAATAGGTGTTTGCCTAGTGCTCCAATAGTCACTGTTTAAACACTTGGACTCGTGACTGGATATTAGAACTCTATCTGAAGGAGCAGCCACTGTTTGGACCCAGGTACCAGTGTAATTACAGTAAGATCCTGTAGCACTGGAAATAAATCATCCATGTCCAATTTGATAAAGTTTTCCTAATATGGACGTCAATTAGTGCAAGAGTGCTACAGAGGCCACAGTTTTACTGTCTGCAAACGGGGCTGCCGCAGGCACGATGAGCTGTCAGAGAGGATTATTTCAGCCACGCCAGTCAGTGAAGGGGGTGGGTGCCGCTCTACTGCACTAAAGCAGGAGAAAGCGTGGGCGGGAGATAGAGAAGGGACAGAAACACAGGGAAGAGGAAACAGCGGAAAGTGTCTTTTTGAGAGGTGGATTTTTCCAGAGCACTGATGTTGGAGCACTCTTCTGAGCTGGCCCTGGTGCAGAGTTTGTATGCCAACAGCATGCGCTGTCCCCCCTCTGCGGCCGGGATCTCTGTCAGGAATGAGGACCTGCCTTTGAGGTACGTGGGGTTGGCCCCTCACTTAAATCTGGGCTAGCTTTGTAGAGCAGTCTGTATTTGGACTGTCTCTTTGTCTGGACTGGATATTGTCATAGGATGTATTGTTTCCAGTTGAGGCATTCTTCCGTGCTGTGGTCACTGTTTCTTTTTCCTGGGGAGCCAAAGGTTGTGCATTTAAACCTCATGGATATGAATCTGTAAAGTCAGTGTCAGTCCCTGTTTAGTCCCTAGTTTGTTGATGACATCTATTAAAACTTTGGATCAGATATTTGATGTGGAAGGTCTACGGATAAATCAGTACTAATTGATGTGTTTGGGCAAGTGTTTTTCTGAATACATGGATAACATAAATGTGCAGCTACAACCTCAGCAGGCATAACTGTTCAGACTAAACTAAACCAATATATGGTTTTGAAACAGTATTTGGGATGTCATGAATGTAGGAAACTAAGAAATGTATTATCACTGTGTTTGGTGCATTTTGTGAAGAGTAGATTTCCACCTCTACATCATAGGATGAAGTTGCCTCTCCATTTTGAGAGCTCTTTAGTTGGTCGCCATTCTGCAAATGCAAAGAGCAGAGCTGAGGAAAGCATCGTTTTTTACTTAAAACTTTTGTGTAAATAAAATGTTACCTTTAAAGATGATTCTTTTTAATTGGCCGCAGAGCATCTGAAGTTTAACTGTGCGCAAAAACATTTCATGTAAACAACAAAAGCATGGTACATGTCAAGGATTATGTTGGGATTACACTTGTAATAATATCAGATTAGAAAAAAAGAGAGTATTAGGAGGTGGCAGAAACTGAATCAACAGATTTTGACCCAGTACACATCTCTGTAAAATGAGAACAAAGTCATGCCATATTGTGTAAATCTGTGAGCATTATGGAAACGGGAGCAGCCTTTATAACAAATCTATTCAGGTTGATCCTGTGAGATTCAATTGAGTCAAAGTAAATGTGTAGATGCTGCAAATGTAATGACATTATTGTATTTGTGTCTATCTTATTGAAACCTGATTCTCTAGAGAGGTTTAGACTGCCTTTTTATAGCTACCCCTCAAGCTAATGGTAATGCATGTTGCATAGTGGGGTTGTCTGCATGTGGGCAAAATAGGTCACATATCACATTATGCATACAAACCTCTTTTAGACACCGTTTAATAGAGCATATTCTGTCCTGATACCAGGTTACCATGAAACTATGGATACAGGGATTATGTGGGATTTCATAAATGGGAATTTTCTAAACACTATGAATAATATTTTAGGATTGTGCAGCTGCTGAATCTATAATGAATGCTTTGA
>JAVQKC010161287.1:0-17875 GCA_036025475.1 Philypnodon macrostomus
ATGGGACCCTGGACGCACTTACTTTGGCAGAGAGCAATGAAACGCGGTACAGTGATTCTCCACAGTGTACCCAACATAAAATATTATTATGACCCCACCCTACAACAAACAGGAAGTCAGCCATTTTGGTTTGAAATTGGGAGGTCAAGTATATTTGACAGCCTCTAACTTGCACATACTTTGCCCCTTCCTATGTTTGTCATGGTTTGGGGGAGGGGCCTCTTAATTGCTCGTTAACAATATAAAAACCCTTAGAAATTACACAATGTCTGATTAAGGTGCCCGTTGGTGCCCGTTGGTGCCCGTTGAGGCAGACGTATGGGGCCGTTTCGCCGATATACAACTTGCTGTCGGGGACGACAGCACAGGCCTAGTTTATGTTTTCACCGTCATTTTTTACTGTAACAAATCCGGTGTTCATTTTATAAAGAGAGGAAAATAAATAACATTATCGATTTGGATTGGATGTACAATGACTTTGCAGCTAAAAAAGATTTTATAATGACACTTATAGGAGTAGTCTTCTGTGTGATTAAACCAAAATCACGATCTTGCTATATTTTTTTTACTACCTACCTATCTCTGAGTATATTAGATATGTGTAAAAATCTAGGTATTTTGGCAGCTGGAACAATCTGTTACCAGAAATATTATTTGAACAAAAGCTTACAATTTTACGTACAAATTGTGTTTGTGTCAAACAGCGTATGAACATAAACATATGCAATGATTAGTCCACCAGATAGAGCTGTTGTTATATTTTGGCCAAGATTTGATATTTTATTTACCAATAATGGGCACAATGATGAACTTCACATTACAAACTATAGTTTGCAACTAAGGCATAGAACACCAACTTTAAGCCTGATAATGGGGGGCTAAAGCAGCAGAACACCCCATAGCGGCCACTTTATTAGGTAGAGTTACCTACCTAATAAAGTGGCCAGTGTTTGTAGTCTGCAACAAGTTGTATTCACTCTAGAAGAAACATATAACACTCAAATAACTGCATATTTACACCAACTGTGATGTTTCGTCTTCACCAGGACACCCCATATTACTTATCTTTGTTTCCAATACTTCCAGTGTTTTTGCATCTTGTTGTGGTTAGCATCGGGTTAGCATTAGCCTTTAATGAGGTAACAGCCCGGGTCACGTGATTTCTGGCCTCGCCGCGGAGAAGTGGTCTGTGCTGCTGCTCCGGCGTGCTGCTGCTAAACGCTTTGGATATTTTCAGTCAAACGAGCCCGTTTCAGCGCATTAACCGCGTTTTCTCCCCTATCACACAGATTTACGTACTAATTATTCACGAAGATCTCAATATGTGTGTTCTTTCGGGGTTACGAGCCGAATACTTTCATTATAAGAAGTAATTCCGGTTCATGCGGAGGTTTGAACCGCTGTGTGCGAAGTGACCATTGTTGTAATCAGGTCGACGCTTGGAGACTTTCACTCACTTTTCTACTGGTTTACGGCGAATAAAACCACAGGATCATTCTAAAGTGTCATGAAAGAAATGTCCAGGTAAGTCGTGCATTTGCCACACTCGCAGATCGTTCGCAGTTTGATCGTTTTTTGCAGAGTCCTGAAGAATAGGCTAAATGCTAATGTTAGCCAACTGTCACAACACCCAAACAAGGCCCGAAACCGTTGTTTGCATTGTGTTGTCTTCATTTTTATGCTTTTAACAAACTCGAAATACATACAAAAGAACGCTTTGAGGCTATACTAAAACAAAAGTAGTGTTTTTTAGTTGGCTGTGTAGTGTTCGTCCAGATTGTTCCCTAGCAGTGGCCGGGGTTTGCTAAATTAGCCTTCATTTGTTACCGCTTCATGCTTCCGTGAGCTCACCTTGCCAACTCTTTTCTAAACATTAACATGATTGTGTTTGCGTGTCATTCTACTAATCAAACACCGTTTTGTTTTATTTGCTAAAAGGATGCCAGGTTCACATTAAAACTCAAAGATCATTATTGTCAGGGTTAAAACAAGTGTAAAGTGTAAATTGGCGGCATTATTCCAACAGCAGCAGGTTGTAGTAGGTGCATTCTTGGCGTTGTGTCGCTGTAAACAATATCGTGGGACAAAGTGACCAAGCTCAAAACCAAGCATGACAAGCAAATTTAGATCAGAATTTCGAATATTTGTAATAAAAAGGGGGATATTGGGGCCAAGATAAAGTCAAATTAGGGGTCTAGCTTGGATTGTGTATCAACAATAGAACTTACATTTTTGCCGTTTAATGCATTTTCCGTATTTAATTGTGACTTAATATATTTTTTTTAATACCAGGTTGCCTTGAGCTAGGATACCTTTTTACCTTAGATATTTTTTTTACCATCAGAATGACTTGATGTGATTTTCTGTGTATGTGTTTTAAATAACTTTGTTTCTTCTGGCCGGTACTGCCAGAATCATCTTTTTCTAGTTAGAGGTCATTTAATTTTGTATGGAATATCAATCATTCTCATGTCTGGGATCTTTAGCAACTATTAAGTTTGTGAAATTGCTTTATTTCGTCAAGCTCAAATAGTAAAAATACGGTACTTAACTGCTGTTTCAGACACAGTTTATTATCAACTGCCTGTGTATACTGGTCTATTTTGTTGTTAATGCTTTTATGAAAATGTGGGAAAAAAATAGTTATTTATTTTAAATGATTTATTTACAATACTAGTAATGTATTAATTCTCTTGTCCTCACAGTGCTATGCCTGGTGGGCAGCAGCCTCAGAAGCACTATGGCATCACTTCTGCCATCAGCCTGGCACCCCCACGAGAGATCGATCACCAGTACACTGAAAAACTGTGTGATGCCATGAAGCCCTTCGGGGTGTTTGAAGATGAAGAAGAATTAAACCATAGGTAAGAGGCCTACTTTTTAGTGTATCTTGGCTTGCATTCAGCTCTGTTTATTTACTGTATTGACTTGCTTTCAGACTTGCAGTCCTTGGAAAACTAAATAATTTTGTTAAAGAATGGATCGCAGAAATAAGTGAAGCCAAGGTAAGGATGTTGCAGTATGTCTGATCATTCTAGACCTATCCACATCTATGCAGAAAAATTAAGTTTAAAAAAAAAATTTATTTACAGAATCTTCCACCTTCAGCGATAAGTTGTGTTGGAGGGAAGATATTCACATTTGGTTCATATCGTCTTGGAGTCCACACAAAAGGTACGTCTGCTGCTTGCTGTCTGTATAAGACCATGATTAACAATGAACACTGTACGGCATAGATGGGCTCCATCAGTGGTTAGTCCGTCAACCGGCTCCTGAAAATTCTGTCATGACCTATATTTATCCATCAGTTTACCTGGTCTATATTTTAACAATAATTTGCTTCAATTACTATTTGAACACAATTTAAACTAAATTAATCTTATTTGAATCAGTAAAAATTATAGACAGCCTTCAACGTTTTCCGTCACTGCTAAGAATAATCCCTAAATGACGAAAGTTTCTTGGTTAACGCAATCTCTGGGCTCCATATTATCATTGAAGATAAAATTATTTTGGCATTGTTTACACCATCTCAGTCTCAAGGTCATAACTTGGTCTTTATTCTAGTTTGGCCTTTATTATCATTTCAGTTACTCTCTTTATTTTTTTATATTTGTGGCAATGCTTGTTTATTGGTGAAATAAAACTAGCTGTGCCTTTTTAAAAAGTGGTAGGAAACTGTATAAAAGGAGTTCATCAGTTGTTGGTGTGTGGTTGTAAGCATCTCTGTAGTTTGTACCTATACCTCACAGCTGCCAGAGCAGTGTCAGTGTGGGTCATTGTTTTGTGAAGCATTTCTGTGTAAGCGTGAGGCCTGGGTCTGTGTTTTTGAAAAGGGCAGTTTTTCAAAAAGTGGAAACCGTAAACAACAGGTGTATTCACGCCTTTGTGTCTGTGTAGTTTCTGCTTCAACAACTTGAACGTTTAGACCAAGGCTTTTCAAGGACACAGGCAAGGAATCCTGTTTTGATCTATCTTTTTGCAAACTGAATTTATTATATTTACAGTTTTTAATTCAGAACAGTAACTCTTTGTTGCGACTCCTGTTTGTGTTAGGTATAGCCCTCTGACTGCGACATAGCAAAAAGGTTAACTACTGACATCTAAGTAAGCCCAGTTTATCCAAAAGGTGCTCTGTGGGGTTGAGGTCAGGGCTTTGTGCTGGCCACTCAAGTTCTTCCACACCAAATCTCTTTTTAAGCCCTGGCTCTGTACTATAGAACACAGTATTAATTTGAAATAAAATAAGTAGGCTATTCCCAAAAATACCTAGTGCTGAATCATTAAAAGTCTTATACTATATAACTTTTTTGTTGCACATTTGAGTCTATTTCTGGGTATATTATCAATATTTATAACATCAAGGGTTTTGTGGAGCTCCCACTCCCACAAAACGCTCTGATTAGACACCTGTCTCGGTTTCAAGACAGGACCAAAAACATTTGTGCCAGTTTTCAGGGTTAAAAAAAAAAAAAACGTTGTGTGCATATGTTGCAGGAACACTTTGTGGTTTGCCCCTATTTGTTACATCACTTATAGGTGAATCCCATGGGGAATCTGTTTTCAGCTCTGAGAGACATAATTATTTGCTTAAGTATGCGCAAATTACACTTAAACTCAACTTTGTGTATGTGTTTGAGGTAGAAGCAACATTAAAACATGGTTAAAAGCTCAGAAAAGTTGCTTTAAGATAATTGTACTGGAGATAATGGTCTATTTTTCCAGGTGTGGGCTATTTACTTTTCTTGTTTACTGCTAACATGTTTGTTTCATTAGTTTTATTTTTGATTATTTATCCTTGACCTGCTTCAGAATAATAATTCGATCCATTCTCCACTGATAATCTGTGTTTATTCAGGAGCTGATATTGACGCCTTGTGTGTGGCTCCACGTCACGTTGAGAGGACAGACTTTTTTCAGTCCTTTTTTGAAAAACTGAAGCAGCTCGAGGAAATCAAAGACCTACGGGTGAGTCACTGGAACAGGAAGTCATCTGTGGGGTTATACTTTAGAAAAAACACAAATAATGATCCCTTACTTTTGAAAATGTGGAGTAGTAGTTTTTTTTTGTCAAAAGCAATGGGCTGTTTGGACAACTAGACAGCAGCACCACCATATATTACTAGAACTTATTATTTTTTAAATTATTTACTGTTTAATTTGCCTGGCCTTTATGTCAAACAAATCAAAAGTAATTGTCCGTGGCCATATGAAACAACATCGTGGCGTTTCCCTGCCTAGAACTGTGTTTTGACAATACTATCTAAACTGGATGTTTTGTGTCTGTGTTTTTACAGGCTGTAGAAGATGCTTTTGTACCTGTGATAAAATTCAAATTTGATGGAATTGAGGTAAGAGCTACAATTCATGGGTTGATCTAATATGAACAGAATTTGACATTTGAATGCAAACTATTGTATTTTTTTTGTGGATACAATTAATTTTAAGTTAATTGCTATTAACAATAATATCACAATATTAATAAACAAGTTTTCAAAAGGCCTTAAATTGCTGGAATTACAACATTACATTTTATTGTAGGCTGTTCACCTGAACTAAATATGATGATCTGACAATAAATGACAAATGTGATGAACGATTATCACGATGAGAAAAAATGGCATTTATAAATTGTCAGTATTTTTTTTGTGGTCCCCTCCATAATACAAACTGCTTCTAAACTTTTTGTTTGGGTCTGTTCTTCATCAGATTGACCTGTTGTTTGCCAGACTGGCCCTACAGTCTATTCCTGATAACCTGGACCTACGAGGAGACTCTCTCCTGAGGAACTTGGACATAAGGTGTATCCGCAGCCTTAACGGTAAACAGCAATTTATTGCCCAATATACTGTATGCATTTACATGCTATTATATTGTTTGCTTTGGAATATCAACTCTTCATAGGTTTAAAGAATTCATTCAACATTTTTGTTCTGTATTTACTGATGGTGACGTTTGAAAGTTTGTAACTCATATCTTGTACGATTTAGAAAAAAATCTCTCATTGCTATTTTTATGACAAATAGTGCTATATTGTTTTTAAAACAAAAATTTAGTTCACAGCACATTTTAAACCTGTCTGGGAGCATTGACACTAGAAAGAAGACTTGAATATTAACTGTTAAACTTCCACAAGAATCACATGCCTTTCAGAACATGTTTGTAGAGGACATTAGATCAGCCTTTTTGCAATTTGCTGAGTGTGAATTAAATTAAAATTTCGATTCGATTTCAATTAATTGTGCAGCCCTATTGTAAATCATTGCATGCAACAGGTTGCAATTGTAGTTTACACTCCTGAGCCAGCAGAGGGAGCTCTAAAACAAGATAATGAGGTTACTCTAAAACTCAGGAAGTGACCCAGTGTGATGGAGTACAAAGATGTGTTTTTTAAAAAAAATGTTTGTTTCCAGGCTGCAGAGTGACAGATGAAATCCTGTATCTGGTGCCAAACAAAGAGAACTTCAGACTCACACTAAGGGCCATTAAACTCTGGGCAAAACGTAAGTGTGTCTATTATAGGTTTAATGGTGGAGGTGGGCAATGTGGCGATAAGAAATCCAATTGTATCATGATGTTATGACGATCTGCTAACCTGGGAAGATCCATCCATCATGATACAGTGCATTAATTTATGCTCTGCTCTTCGTTATTTTTACTTTAACAATGCCTGTGTTCATATCATTAAAAATAGGAAAATTATTATGATGAACATTGGATTGGATGTACATTGAATTTGTAGTTAAAAGACAAAATCAAAATTGTGATCTTGATAGAATTGTGATATTTTTTTAACCATATTTCCCACCGCTACTATGATCTAATACAGTGGAATAGTTTAACTTTGAGGTACTTAACATCTTTTTTCACATCAGGCCGAGGGATCTACTCTAACATGTTGGGATTTCTCGGAGGAGTGTCGTGGGCGATGCTTGTGGCCAGAACCTGTCAGCTCTATCCCAACGCTGTGGCCGCGACGCTGGTGCACAAGTTCTTCCTCGTCTTCTCCAAATGGTAAGAAGCGTTCATTTAGGGGTGGGCGATAGAAATCGAATCATGATATGAATTTATGAAAATTGGCTCATCTGGGAAGATTGTTGATACAGTGCATTCATTTATGCTTCACCGTCATTTTTACTGTAACAATGTGGTACATTGAATTTGTAGTTTAAAAGGTTTTATGAAGCAGTAGTTTTTTTCTGTAAGACAAAAAATACAAAGTCCACTTAAATTGTGCTAAAATCTAAATCTTGAGCTTAATAAAATTGTGATATTATATCGCCCACCCCTACGTTCATTCATATTTGTATAACCTTTTCTACAGTTTTCTACAAAAAATACTAATGTACCTTTTTATCTGAACTATTTTCAGGGAGTGGCCGAACCCAGTGCTTTTGAAACAGCCAGAGGACAGTAATCTGAATTTACCGGTGTGGGACCCTCGAGTGAGTATTTTATCAGTAACCAACCACTTCAGTTTAATCAGCGCTAAATGGTGTTTCTGTTTCAAGCTAAGCACATATTTCCCATCTTATACAATATATTTTGTACTTAGTATAACTTTAAGTGTATTTTCTGTTGTATTCACTTGGTGTTGTGCTCATTCAGAAATAAACTCTTTAGTTCCCTCTTGTGGTCATTTCCGTGAAGCAAATTTTCCAAATAAAAATAATGCTTTGTCTTTGAACAAAATGAGATCTTTATTAATATCAGTACAGTCTGTAGCCTTGTCATTGTGACTTCAATTATTAAAGACATTCAAATGAACGTCCCATGTTTTGTTTTTACAAACTTGTGTATGTCCTATGTCCACCTTAATTAATAACCGGTATATATTTAATATGTAGTAATGTAAAGTACTGTTTAATTTACTAAAGTAATGGTGTGACACATTCAAATTCCTCTCAAAGTAATGTCCAGTATCATTTTGGAGTTATCGTAACATTTTTTATTTATTTTTAATAATGAGGTTTAAAAAGCTAGCCGCAATCACTCATTACAGCAGTCACAATTACTGCCAAGCCCCAGGTTCCCTCCACATTCAGTGCCAAAAACTGCAGTATTGTTCACATTTCTTATGCTTTTTTTCTATATTTTTCTTTTTTCCTTATATTTTCAACATTTTTATTCTCTAACCACTCAAGCTATCTTTGTTCCCACAAAAAGTTGGTCCTTGTACTCCAAGGTTTGCTGAGGCTTTTTAGAGCGGTGTAAATTTAATATTAAACCATTTGCAACACATCTATGGTGCCTTTGCCATGTTTTAGGTGAACCCCTCGGACAGATACCACCTGATGCCCATCATTACCCCAGCCTACCCCCAACAGAACTCTACATACAATGTGTCCACCTCCACTCGCACCATCATGAGCGAGGAGTTTAAATTTGGTGAGTACGACTACACACAGATGTGTATTTAAAATGCAACCCTTTAATAATAGTCATATCGGTTGTGTGCAGGTCTAAGTGTCACAGATGAGATCCTTCAGGGAAAAGCAGAATGGTCAAAACTGTTCGAGCCACCAAACTTTTTCCAAAAATACAAGTGAGTGGTACCGGTTGATTTCTTGATGAACTGCTTGCAGATAAATGACCTTCTGTTGTTTAGGTGTGACTGATTATCCTTTTTTCTACAGACATTACATTGTCCTCAGTGCCAGTGCATCAACAGAAGAAAACCACTTAGAATGGTGAGAGCCTGTAACTAGTTTACATTTTGTAATATTAGTAAATATCTTGTTAGTCGTGATTCCCTTAATTTAGTCCTTTTTTTTACCTTGTTTTAAATCCTTCTTTAATCTTGGATTGTGATTTTGATGGGTTTTTTTTAAGTGTAAACTATTTCAGTTCAATTGCACTTGATAAATATATATTATTATTATACATATATTGACAATATTCAACATGGTTATCAAGTTTTTCTCACATTTTGAGTCATGTCGAATATTTAAACAATATTCGTCAGTTACAACAAATACTGAAAGGTAAACTCAGGGTTCATACAGGTGCTTGAAATCCTTGAAAATGCGGTTTCAAGGGTTGAAACGTTGATAAATTGCTTGAAAATGCTTGAATTATTGTTATTTTTATAATTTATATCACAACAAAAGACATTGTTCTCACACCTTGAACACAGAATATTCTATTGTTTTTATCAGGCTTGTGAACGTTTGACTTTTGTCTACTTCTTAAAATTATTGGTCCAGTTGTATGGTGCTTGAAAATAAACATGAAAATAAAACTTGAAAAGTGCTTGAATTTCATCTTCAAAAAGTTGGACAAACCCTGTAAACTATATTTCAAATATTAATTAATGACTCTTGTCTCCTTTAGGATCGGTTTGGTGGAGTCAAAGATTCGAGTGTTGGTGGGAAACTTGGAGAGGAATGAGTACATTAACCTGGCTCATGTGAATCCACAGTCCTTTCCTGGGTCTAAAGAGAACCGCAATGAGTGAGTTTACGATTGGAATATGGCATTGAAAGTAACTGCTTAGATATAGTCCACAGTACATCAATCGCATCAAGCACAATTTATGTGACATGTTGACAGAATTAATATGTGTCAACATGGTAAATTTATACCATACCATATATGTTAGTATTAGTTGTAATATGATCAAACATACGGACACTGTCTAAATTTTTATTTCTACGTACAGTAATTGTGTACACCTTCTTCTTAACCTTTACATTTGAAACTCAGATTTATTTTTAATGTATTTTTTATTTTATTTTTTAGAAATGAGTTTGTGGCCATGTGGTTCATCGGGATCCTGTTTAAAAAAGTAGAAAATGCAGAGAGTGTCAACATAGATCTGACGTACGACATCCAGTCATTCACAGACACAGGTAAGCTCATACTACTTTACGTCATAAAGTCAGATTTACTAGTCCATGTTAATTCATTAGTCATACATATTTAACCTATTTCTTGTGCAGTTTACCGACAGGCGAACAACATCAACATGCTAAAGGATGGAATGAAGATTGAAGCGACGCACGTCAAAAAGAAACAGCTTCATCAGTATCTGCCTCCAGAGCTCGTCCAGAAGAAAAAGAGGGTAAACCACAAGAACGTACCAATCATCATTTCACTTACACTTAATTTAATTGTTTTTAATACAACTTAAACGTTCTCTTTCTCCTGTAGAGCATAGCAGAGTTGAACCGCAGCTCGAATGGTGGTAACTCCAAACGCATTTCTCTGGACAGCAGTCATCTGGACAGCTCCACAAACACAGACTCAGGAACCCCCATCCACTCTCCGGCCAGTAAACCCGCCAAGCCCACATCGGACACGGACGATGGGTAAGACTCAGCCAAGTCTGTCTAAAGGGATGTGTGTCTTGCTACTTTTCACTTTCTTTTTACAACTGACTTTTGAATATGCCGAACCCAAGGCCAACTATAATTGAACCCTATTCATTATGTTTTTTTCTAGGGCGAGTCCACCAAAGCAGCTGTTTGTGGAGAGCCCTCCTGCCCCCGTTGCGGCACCTGCCGCTGCTGCCTCTGCTGCCCCAGATCAGTGCCTGTCCATTGGATTAAGTAAGCTTAGACTGTCAATTTTAACATGCATATTTCTACCAACTACTTTATTTAATTTCTATATTTAAAATATCTGGTTGCTTTTGAATTTTAGATTTATTTTTATTAAAAAAAAATTTGCTATGCCTTTTAAACAATATACTTGTGTTGTACAGTAACTCTCAGCAACTAAGCCTTACATGCTTAAAAATGAATATATTTAACCCTGCTCTGGATGTAGGTAATCTGTCATAATAATTATTTCACTTTAGTCCCTCTCCTGGCCTCTACTGCAACATCAGATCAGAGTTTGTAGGTTACCTCTTTGACCAGTAGTATTTGACCTGGCCTCAACAGACTGCAGACAACCTACAGTACATCATAGAACAGGGTCAGATAATCGATTTAGGAAACCTTCGAACTACAACCTTCGATTGAAATTTCAAGTTAAACATTTCAAAATGTATTAGTTTATGAACATCTGAAAAGTGCAGATTTTTTACAATTATGATGGATTAGGAAAGCATATTTATATATCAAAAACTGGAATAATTAAAAGTGGTTTGGACAAAAAATGACTAAATATAGCATACATCTTCACTTTTTTTTCTGTTCTTCTCTCAGAGGCCTCAGTGAAAGCCAAGCCCCCCTCTCCTCCCTCCAGCAGCTCCATCAGCAATGTGTTAGCAGCCAGTATACAACCCGACGCCACCAGCTCCCCCAAAGAGGAGGCTAACGGAGCGATCGAGGACTCTCTGAACGGAGCAGGGGCCAAAAGACCACACTCGCCACCGGGAGAGGAGGAGACCAGCAAGAGACTCAAGGACACAGAGGTATTTTTTCAAATAAAAAAATAAAAATAGCTAAGTTTTTAAATAAAACATCAGCCCTCACATTATTCCTGGTAGATTCTAGTTCTTGATAAATGTATCGACCAATGGGAACACTCCTGTCCTGTGGAAGTGTATGATTAAATGAACGATTAAACTATTAACTGACTAATTATTTTTGCTCATTATTGTGTGCAGGCTGTGTCTAACGATGACGCTACATTCAAAGAGCCTTATCCACCTTCATCTGACTCTGTCTACTCACACTCAGAAGGAGTTGTAAGTCTGTCTTTTATGTAATGTTTATTTACAGCTAATTTCCATTTTTGTAAAATTAGGGGTATATGTTTTGGGGAGAGCTAATATTGTGGTTCTATTATAATTGTGTTTCGCCAGGGGGCATCGGTAAGAATGCGCAGTAGAGATTATTCAGATTTTCTTTTATTATAAAACAGATTAAATTGGTGTGTGGTTCTGTAACATATATAAAAATAAACACGTATATCAGTTCACTCAACAACAACACCACAAACGAGAATAGCTTGTAATAACAGAAATTGAGTTTAGCAGGCCCGTTAGCATCTTAGCATCTTATTAAACAATAGCAGGCAGCCCATAAAATATTATAGCAACACCTTTCCTTCAAACCACATGAACCATGTACAGTATCCATATATATAAGGTGTCCTTGTCATTAACCAATACTCACATCTTTATCACGCTGTCTGCACCACACAGCTAAACCTATTCAACTAAGAAAAACGGTGTGCTCAAACTAACTTAACAAACGCTCTAACTTCTCATTGGCTATAGTTGCTGTCAATCATGCTACAAAGTTAAACGTCCAGGTCCTTTGTCACAGTATGCAATAAATCAGTTTTACAGTAACAATGCCAGTGTTCATATTATTATTTTATTAATATCAACACAGGCATTGTTACAGTGTGATTATTAATGTGTATAACGATTCTAAAGTATTATGTTGAACATTAGTTTGGATGTACATTGATTTTGTACATCAAAACACAAAGTTAACTTAAATTGTTATCTTAATAAAATTGTGATGTTATATATTTACCGTATCGCTTACCTTTTATATGAAATTATCTATATTTTTTTCTATTCACAAGCAAAATATTACAGAAAAAACAAACACATTTAATAAACTAAAAAATAAGAGGCATTGTTGATCTTCTCTTGGCATGTCTAATCCATGGTACACCCAATCAAATAAAAAAATAACACCTGTGATACTTTTCTTTGTATTTCAGACTCCTGGATCAAAGGCCAAGCCCATTCCAAACCTTGATACCTCAAGAACACAGGTAATATGTCGTTTCATAAATACATTCATGTTTTGTTGGTTTTTAGTGTTTATTTGTCATACTTGTCTTTGCAACTAGATAAAAACTTTTATAGTAATTCTGTGTTTATTTTCTCAACAGAGACTTCCGAGCATGGAGCTGCCAGACGCCTCATCTCCTCTTCCAGCCAGCAACAGCTGCCGAGTCGTCAAGAACTCTATCAAACTGGCCCTCAATCGTCACAAGTGAGAAGAACTTCTATAGTACAATGTCAGTAGTTGAACCTCATGTGATTATAAAATGTATCTCTGCATCTGTCTCAGCATCACACCGCCGAAGCCCCCAGTTTTTGAGGCAACTGTCTCCTCAGAGGCGCCCCCTGCTCCAGAAGAAAAAGGCATGTCCATTCCTGTCATTGGATCAAGTGAGTGTTGTTTTCTTCACCTATATTATGCTTTTTTTGCACCTTTCACAGTCTATTTTACATACATTTAGGTTACTAATATGTTTTGTAACATCAAACACAATATTTATATAATACAATCCATTATGTGGAGCTCCCACATGATTAGACACCTGTCTCTTTAAGACAGGAACAAGCTATTTGTACCAATTTTTAACTTCAACCACTTTTTACTTATTTTTTTTTTTACTTCTTCTGGGATATAATCACCCTCACAGCCAACTACACATGTGTTAGAAACATTAGAACATGGTTAAAGTCTCAGAAAAGTAGATTTTGCAGAATATAGAAGTTGTGAATATGTATCTCACAATTCGATACACGATACTGATAATATCCCAATATTATAATCTATGACATAGCACTGTTTTTAAACTAATAGTTGTATTCCCACGAATGGATCATCTTTAGTACAGTTAATTTAATTGTTAGAATGGTGAGTACTTGGTAAGTCAAATTAAGACTGGATTTAAATTTTCATAAAGCAGCCTGCAATATCACCAAAAAAAAATCACATATGATCATCTTAGATAGCCTTTTCCTGCCCTTATTACTCTTTCTTATCCACCCAAATGTAAACCAAAGACTGAAGGTAAAATGTAAGAATGCATTACTAAACTAGGACAAACGGGGACATAGCAGGATTTAGTTTTCTTTTTGTTTGTTTCTAAACTAATCACATTTTTCTTTCTTCTTTCTCCCATAGAACATGTGCCCAAACACAGCGAAGCGCCCCCTGTCGGCAGCTCCATCCCCACATTAGTGAGTCGAGGCGCGGACCCTTTAAACGGTGCATCTTCAAAAAGACCCCACTCCCCGTCGCTGGAGGAACAGGCCAAAAGGCTCAAGGAGACAGAGAAGGCCCGAATCCACATAGCTTAAACCACACCCCACAAAAATATATTATAGACTTTATTAATAACAGAGAAACGAGAGGTAACCGACTATAGGACTTTATATTCAAAATGTCGGTCAATTCTCAAAGTTTCAAAGCAACAAGATGGACGCCTCAGAATTCTTTTCTGAGATTTTTGGTCAAACTAGATGTTGTTCAAGAGAGATTTTTTTTTTTTTTTACCTCCCTCGTTGTGTTTCCAAGCAGCGAGAAGTGATTAATTCAATTTCATGTTTTATCAAAAAGTACCAACACACAACAAAACATTTTTTCATTTGTACAGTTTATTCATGATGTACATAACTTTGTCTTAAAAAAAAAAAAAAAAAGAACATGCGATCACTGTTTAAAGTCTTTGGATTGATCTATTGTAGTTTTATCTAAAAACAAACAAAAAAAAAGTTTAAAAAATTGTAATTATCTTTTCTCTCTGTTGCTTGTACGGGGGGATAAAAAAACTTGTCTCCAGATCTGAATATAGGTTTGAATACAGTTGCGGGAAGCTTGATGTGCAGGCTGGTATTGCATTCATTGGACCATTGCTTACAAGACACAACAGGTTGGTATGGGACGTGCAGTGCATTGTTCAAAAAAAGAATTGGTTTACGGAGAGCGGCTAGGATTTGAAGCGGTCATTCTTGAAAAAACAGGCTTGTCCAAACTTGGGCTATACAGTAAATTAGTATTCTGTCCATTGATTACTAACAGGCAGACAAGCAGAGATGCATCTACATAGTCCCAATATTTTCTATGTACCTCCGTTTTGCCAATATGTTTCAAAATATAGCCAAATGTGAAAACATATTTTTAGTGTTAGCCAATACAACTTCATATTACATGCATTATGGACTAGTAACCCATGAATGTTTTGCTCGCTACCAAGGTTTCTAGTGGGAGCTATCTTCTGTTTAAATCAAAATTGGTCAAAGAAATTGTTACAGTTGGCATTCCACGATCAGTGACTGCTCAAGTTTGGACGCCTGTAGTGGATCTTTTAAAACTGGTTCAAAGTGCTTACAATAGTCTCTTTTTAGCTGACCACGCCTTAGACCTAAGTCGGCTTTATTTAACCGTTTTTCAATATTCAATCCATTCTCTACTGGACTAACTTCACATTGAGCAGTGACCCCCATCCCAGCCTAGAACTGCTCACCATCTTTCTTTGCCTTGTTTTGTTTGTCTGTGGCGCTTTGTGGACAAAAGATGATGCTGTTCTTGTGTGCATGCGTTTGGTTGAAATGGTTGGTTGCGTGTTGGGCGTGCATGCCTCTTGTTTGTTGGATTTCTTTTTTTGCAAAGCGAGAGAGAATTCCCTTAAGTTTCGGGTGTTGCCCGCTGCTGCGCCTCCCGTGGAGGTTCTTAAAAAATTACAGGCATCTCCTTGGGGCCATGGGTGGGGGTCCGGAGACAATTTTTTTTTTTTTGTGTGTCCTATCTTTTTAATTTTAGAGAGAATTTTAGTATGATTTAAATGGAAAGATGTGTGATAACTGGGGATGGGTAACGTAGTATAGTAGCAGGCTATAGTTTATTTGGCAAATTCACAGTTTGGAGGAGAAGACAGAACTCTATTTTCTGGCTGACAATGAGGACTTTTTTCTTCTAGAAACTTTTATAAAATCTCTCAATACAAACACTTGTCATTCTAGATGGAAAATACAGTAGGAAACCAAGAATAAAATGGAGAACGAAGGTGGGATTAAACCAGGTCTCAATCTTAAACATGATCTAAACCAAGACTAACCAAAACCCCAGATATCAATTATTTTGACAAATTATAGCTTTCTATTATGTTATGTAACCCCAGAGCTCCTCAGTTCTGGTTTAGATCTGAGTTTTTTGAACTTGTAGAAGCTGAAATTAGTAGTAAAATTGCTTTGAGGTTGTCATTGCTCCTATCTGCTTCTCCAAACCCGGCATAGAATTACCTTTAGAGTAAATTATCTCTTGCGTTGTATCCAATAGGCTGACATTCACAAAATACTAAACTTCCCCTTATAAATCGTGCTTCTTAATCTTTCTCAATTAAAAGGTTGGGACAGTGAACCTAATTTCTTTCTATGTACAGATACAGTTTTTGAAAAAAGGCATATTCTTCATTCAAAGGGGGTTTTCTTATCACTTTATTTATATTTGCATATTTGTATCATGTGATCTTTTTTTATGACCATATTTCATAGCAGGTAGGTTTCACTTTTTCGTTCTTTTTCAGATGAACTCAAACGCACCACGCTCATGTTTTTTGCTGTTAACAGAAAAAAAGAAGAGGTCATTTAGACGTTTGTTTCTAAATTGTAACGAAAGGGTATTTTTCTATGTGTTGTTTATCACTTCCTTTAACAAATCCGTACAAACATTAAACCCCTAAAACTAAAACAGAGTGTCTGCGTGTGTTTTGTGTTTTGGACCAACTGGTCCAGGTCTACACCAGGGATAAATCGGGGTCTAAACCAGTCTACAGAATTTGTTGGGCACATCGCTTCTCAAGCTTTATTTACCGAGTACTACTTTAGAGGCCTGTTGCTGGAGAAGTGTTTTGATGACTAAAAGTACACAGTTTATTAGTCTACATAACAATGAAAGTGAAAAATTAATTAAAAGTCAGAGTTTGCAGAATGCTATTCTAACTATTCTTGTTCAACATTTTAGTAAGAAATAAATCAATGTAAGACCAAGAACAAAAGTTGGGTGAAGTTGTCAGTGTCGTTTTGCTCACAGCTGATCGGTCAGGTTTGATTTCGCGGTCTCTAAACCAGAATTTAGCCGTAGGGTACCCGTGTAGCGTACGTTACCATGGCAATTCACACTGATCTAAACCAAACCTCTTTCTAGAGACAGAAAACTAAATCTATAACAGCTTCTAGCTACAGGCCTCAGAAATTGTACTGTATTTCAAAATGAGCATACACTAAAACTAAACTAGGTCTAAATCAAGACTAAACCTGGTCAAGTTCAAATCCCCTTGCCAGAGCTTTAAAATAAAAGTATTCCTGAGTATCGAAAAGAACCCATCTACCACGTGCCACCACTGGTAGCTGGACAAGTTTGAGAACCACTGGTCTATGGTAAGCCTAGTCTATAACTGCTCTAAACCTGCTACATTATGACTTTAGAACTAGAATTATCAGATGTCAAAAACAGGACTAAAGAGAGTTCTACTGTAATCCAGGACAAACAATACCATGAGGGACAGTCTTTGGTTACATGTGAGATGGATATCAGTAACAGTTTAAATGTCATGCCCTCCTGTAGTTCAGTTGAATCGGTTTCAGGGTCAATACAATAGGTCTCAGAGGAACAAAGCGTATGTCTTACAGATGTCACTAGATTTAGTGTATCCCTTTTTGAACAGAAGCCTTTAGCGGCCGTGCATGTGTAACTTTTATTAGGCCACTCTTTTAGACCCAGAAAAAACATGAAGCTACATGCACCTGTAGCCTCCCTGCCAATGTACATTACTGCACAAACTCAGAAGATAACTAGGCCTGTGCTGTCGTCCCCGACAACAAGGTGTATATCCGCGAAAACGGCCCCATATGTCTGCCCCGTACGTCTGCCCCGTACGTCTGCTACAACTGTCACCAACGGGCATCTTAATCACTTTTTTGAAAATTCCCTAAAGCTGCATTCTTCTTTCAGTCTATAGGGGGAGCTATAGAGGTAACTGCCATCATATTAGTCAGATGTGTTCAGGGCTGGGGGGTAGTTAGGTATTTCAGGTTAGAGCCATGGTTAGGTCATAATAATATTTTATGTTGGGTACACTGTGGAGAATCACTGTACCAAGTTTCATTGCTCTCTGCCAAAGTAAGTGTGTCCAGGGTCCCATAGGGGTCATAAACATGGGGGCGCTA
>JAVQKC010161305.1:0-71128 GCA_036025475.1 Philypnodon macrostomus
ACGAAGACTACAGGAAGTAGTCGAAACATGTAAAGCAGGTAAACAAAAGCTCTCTGTCTCACAAAAAGAACCTTGAAAACAGTTAAACTTAAGAAGACAGTATGAATTTTCACCAAAGAGTATTTAATCTTATATCGCGCTTATTAGGGCTTACAAATTGACAAACCTTATTTAATATCTAAAATGTAGTTAAAATGTTGACTGTTGCCATTTGAACAAGCAGGGGAAACCCCACATATGACGTTTGGTATATTGTGATTAGACATCTGCAGCAGAAGAGGAAGGGATAAGTGCGGGTCATTGTATGTAAATGAGTGATGTATCTTACACAAAGACCTAATGGAGCACTTAGCGGACACAAACTTCCTTGTGAACAGTTGTTCCGGAGCTCATTATTGGGCCAGCCTGTGCCAGCTCACAACAGGATGGTCGTCAGGTCTGAACAATGCTATGTTTATGAAGTAATGTCCGAAAAAACCTGACCATGACTTACCGGCTCTCCTCCCAGTCTCTTGGTTTCTTTGTTTCATTTGGTTTGATGCAGCGGATGTAATGTGGAGTACACTTCATCAATGTGCTCACCAAATCATTAGCTTGTTTCTAAAAAGATACAAATAAAAACCATGAATGATTATTGAACATGAGAGTTTCCTAACCCTAAGACCTAACCCTGTTCAATGATGTAAAGAAGGTAATCTGTAGTCTGTAGAGGCTAAACTAATATTGTTCAAAGTAGTAACCCACAAATCTGATGTTGCTGTAGAGGCCAGGGCAGGGACTAAAGAAAAATACTATAATAATTATTTTTTTTACATAATAATTTGTGACTACACCGTTAATCTACATAGAAGTAAATTGCTGGATTGACATACAGTAGAGTAGGTACCTTGATTTTGCTTCCTGCTGTTGTCGGCCGACCCTTTTTGTCAGCATTGAGGTTTTCTGGAAACAATTTTCTGATGAAGGCACTGTTAAACAAAAACAAAAAGTATTTCTATCACCGTAAAACAATTAATCAAGCCCGCTTTGCCTTGACCACTGAACATATTTGTGGTACTAATAAATTTAAAGTTAATGCTTAAACTGCAGTGACAAAGATTTGAATTCCAGGTGCGGGCTGGTTAACGATAGGTACTCATTGACATATCTTTCTCTCAACAGCGAGCTCAACAACAAACTCTTATGCTATACTGTATATTCTACATTCACTTCCAAAAAGGAACTGCCGACAAAGATATTTTGAATAGAAGTAGGTGTTTTATTTCTATTTCAATTCTTTTCATGTAACTACAACAAACCAAGACTTAATGCCGTAATAATATATCTTATTTTTTCCTTTTCTGATTCACACCTAATCTCAAATAGCTTAAATATTTTGAGCTATTGGCTGTATCTGAACTATCTGATAAACAGTACATCCACTTCCCTTTCTGCCTTTCTCCCACGTTTGTTTTTGTTTGAACTTCTCACCGTACACTATGGACCCAGAACAAAGAGGATCAGCAGGTTGTATGTGAAAAGTCAGTTAATGTAGCCCAGCTGATAATGCTAAGATTCCTTTCTTCTCTGTTTGAATCTGCAGCTCAAAGGAATAACGCTTCCTTCCTCCTCGAGCTTCCTTTATGTATTTTCGTGCCAAAGTTTTTAAGATGAGTATTTTTATGCCTGTAATTATTATATGCCAGCAAAAAACATTAAGCAACTGTCTGAAATAAATTATGATTCAACACGTGCTCACAATGGGGGCTGTCTGAGGGCAACAGACAATGCAGCCTTTGCACAGATGGCCTCATTGACACAATGAAAACCCCAAAAACTTAAACGCACAGCGAGCGGAAAATGCACTTGCTCCTGACAAGCCGCACATTTGGACGGCAGCCAGACGTGCTTCAAGGTCAAAGGTCACAACCAGGCCCCGAGCCCCACACACTTCTGCTGCATCCCACTCATTTTCAGATGCACCGATGAGTCTTGATTCACATGTGTTCAATTACAATAGAAGAGGGCTTTCAAGTTAGCAACACCATAGACACATCTTCAGCAGAGGCTACTCACATTTCACTGCTTTGCATCAGCTCAATGAGGTCATTGAATAGGACATCTCGGTTCCTTTCGCAAAAACCCTCTGCGTCGTAGGACACCTGCAAAAGAAACAACACTTTGTAAAATAAAACTTAAAAGTAGGTCACTCTAATATACCAGAGGAAATTAGAGGCTAGAATATTATGGGAACCGTTTAAAGAGGGCATATAAAATGATCCCTGCAATACTGAGCTGGACATGGCAGCCCCCTGAAAATTTCCATTGCATGGCTAATTAATTCTGTGGAATTTGGGTACCAGGTTAAAGCCATATGCATCTAAAGAATGACCCTAAGCAACCTTTGGCTAAATATGTTCAGAATAAATAGCTTTGTAAAAGACATATTAAGTGAACAATTGTGACATTATTTCACTCTGTTATGTAAGGATCATAAAGGTGCTTATAAATAGAAACAAAAAAGGGTTGCCAGGTTGGATGGAGAAAATGTCGTGAGATGACGACAGACACAGCATAACGAATGAAGCAGCTGTATAACTGGCATTTATGGTGAAAACAGAAAATAACAGGAAGCCAATGTAATAAAACATATTTTTAGAGAGTTCTGTTAAAGTCACCAGCACTGCCCTTTGAGTGCTGTGATCACACTTGGTTACCTTGCCAGCATAATGATGGATAATAAATCCTTGGTTCCAGCTATTGAAATGTTCGTGAGTGTTGATCTGCATGCGGAGCTTCTGTAGCATCGTCTGGTCGGCCCCTTCACCCACTGCATGCATCGTGGCGCAAACATCATCAAGAATGCTCATGATGCCAGGAGGATTCTTGGGAAAAAGGGACATTAGTTCGTAGAATAACTGACAGGTGTAGCACTGTTAATCCTATTGATAAACACCAATTTGTCAATTATGTTCATAGGTTATGCTAATGTTTATATTTCTATGTTAGTGTATGTTTATAGCACTTTCATCTCGTGTAGCTCCATATCACACGTTATTGTATTTACTAACTTGTAAATCATGTCTTGGTACATATTGTTACATAATGTGGGTGCACATGGTTAGATGCTATACTACAGTTCCTTTTTCAGCCCTGATGCACATAGTAGAAGTCTCTGTTGTGAGCACACATGTTGACTTGTGCTGGTGGATTAACTAAACAGAGTCTGGAGCAAAGAGCCAACTTGAGCCTGGTACAGAGCCCCCGCCCCCCTCAGATCAAAACTTGTCTTAAAACCCTTGTTATGGATTTCATGGATTAGCCTTCTCAGTGGGGTAGATACATCAAATTAAGTGGTATGTCGGTACGCTATGGGGGTATTACGCAGCAATATGGCAATAAATTGTGAACTTTATATTTATTTGTTACTTTGTGCAATCCATTTAAGACGTTTCTGTAATAATTCAAGTTGACTTACTTTGCTCTCAATGAGGTCACAGACAATCTTGTTGTTGAAGTATTCAATAGGTGTCCACTTAATGCCTTCTTGCACATACTCCTCCTACAACGAGAGAACAGCAGAACAGAGTCAATATAAATTAACGAAAAATTAAAAATACAATAGATGTGTTACCTGTTCAGCCTTCAGCGTGAGCTCAATAAAAATCTGCTGCAGCTTCTCATTCACAAAGTTGATGCAGAATTGTTCAAATCCATTTTTCTAGGAAAGATTGTTATTGAAATATTCATCAACTGAACTCTTCTTCAGTGGGAGATAGACTTCCTTGAGGGTACATAACCTAATGACCCTCAAGGAAGTCTATCTCCCACTGAAAAGGTGATGCTTAACAATGGAGCCTTTATATTAAAAAGGAACACACATACAATGGACCTTTGGCCTGAACGTTAGGCAGAGGTGGTCTGCAACTTCCTGTCCAATGAACTCTAGTCAGCAGAACTAGAGCTTTTTCTTACATTGTGTAGATCATAAATATTGATCTTTTTAGTCACTTCTCTTTCAACAAACATGTAATCAGATTATTTTCTCAATCAGGAGATGGCACTAATTAGTCTCGTCTTCTCTGGTCAATCAGTTTAAATGCTCACCCTTAATACCATAATCTCATTTATCTGTTAAGACTAAGTACATTTCTTACATGCCATATGTCAGACTGTGGAACCTACCGGGAAAATTTCAAATCCATAAATGTCCAATACTCCAACATTTAACTCCTGGTGATCTTTTACCATGGCCTTGTTGATAGACTGAAATAAAAACAAAACAGTTATCATAGTCTCGTAGTCTGATATCTTTATAAAAAAAAATCTATTGAATCACTGTTTTAGGCACATGAAATACACACCTCAACCAGGTAGTCGAACACTCGAGAGTGAAGAGCTTTGGAGAGAGCGTCACGGGTATAGCACGCCTGCTCCACGTTTAGTGTCACATCAATGGACTCCACTGCGTTTCCCCATTTGCTGTCCATCTTCCGGCTGGTGAGTTTCTCCTTGAGACGCTTCTGGTCAATTCCAAGTAGGAATGCTGGGAATGCTAAGACTAGAAAAAAGGACAAATATTTAAAATTGTGGGACTAACAAAGCTTCTTTTCAAGATGTACATTTAGATATTTTTTGTACACCTGATTATACATTGTACATTATAAAATACTGCATATCTGTAACCATATCGGCAAGGTGGGTTAAGTGCCCATCAACACAAAGACAATAGGAACTGGTTAGAGTGGTGCTTGTGGCTGCTTTACCACCTGACCCACACAATCTTCATAGCACAGGAGTATGCGCACCTGTCTGTCTATCTCAATTACTTTTCTACAAATCAGGAAATCCTCCGCTGCATGGCCTTGTGGCTAATTCTATGTAAACAGCTTGACCAGGTGGCTACTCATTTAACATACCTAAGAATAGTATTGAATGAAGTGTTGCACAAATGTGGATCTGGAGTTGATATTATCCCCTGAGAGCCCCTCCCAGCCTTATTACACTGAGTCACTTCCCCTAAAAGGAAATGGCTCTCAGGCACTGCCGACTTGCTGCGTCTGGGAATGCCTCTGAAAACTGCAGTAGCCCTCATCTGGTACTTCAGGGTGTTGTCTGACCGTGACCCTGTTTAAATCATGACTCATTCTTTACGTATAGGTTTTCATTTAACAGCCTGAAGGCAAGGCCAAACCAATGTACTATACTACAATACAAACAAGGTCCCTTAAGTAAATGTGTTAGTCCAAAAGCCATTGAAGGATATAATAACAAAGCAGGGGGCGGGGCATTTGTATCCAGTTTTCAATGGTGGAAAGTGGTTACCATAGCAATATTTGCAATTTGAGAATGAGGCAGTGATCTGAGTGTCTATGTGTGTTATGTTTGGGTTCTCATTGCTTTAAAATAAAATAAAAATAGCTTACTAGTGGTCTAAATGGGATAACACAGGATCACACTGGAAGTGAACCAGGGCAGGAAGAGCAGAGAATGAAAGCCTACTATTGCCTTTGTACTGAAAAGACTAGGGCTTTGTTCACTGCCCTCTGATCTGCTTCACATGAATAAGATTATTTTGAGACTCAACTCAAAAGGAAAAAATAAAAACAAATGTTGGGATAAAAGGGGAACTCTTGTAGAAAAATCCCATTGAAAAGATCCAGCCTTGTGATGGTAGTCTAGCACAGTAAAGCCAGTAAGTGCACTATATACTATTGGCAGTAGAAGAACAATGCGTGGACCGCATTATTAGACCACTCTGGCCTCATTATGCTGTACTTAATAAACCCACTTACACTCCTCACTCTCCACAGCCGCGTAGTTGCCAGACTCCCTGAAGCTGATGTTTCCCAGGTGCAGGACTCCGACCACTATTTGAAGCACCATTGAGCGGTCCTCGGCCGAGATGCCAATCACATCCATGGCATGCTGAGAAACAAAAGACAATAGTTAAATCAGGGTTGTAGGTTCTCATGTATTCCCATGGTACTTTGCTCATGAGGTCTAATTGCCCCTGCGGTTTGATAACATAGCACTGGAAAAGAAAACAAAAGGAGGCATGGTTGAGAAGACAGACAAGAATGTGAGACATGTGGGAAGACTTTAGGAATGACTTACAGACTGACATAGACAAAAAACACAGACTAAAGGATTAGCTGGAGTTTTACCAATGTCTCCTTAAAATCCGACTTGTCATCAATGTCATCCACTTTGTAGGACCCAGACTGATTCAGATAAGTATAGTAGTCCAGGCTTGTGATTCCAAGGCTGCTCTTCTGTTCTCCACTAGCGCCTTCTATCAACTGTGGATAACATAAACATTAGCAGTATTTGAACATGGAGTATTTTTATACTTTGAGAAAAAAAATCACTACATTTGCAAAACTTAAAACTAGAACGTTTAGTTTCTGCTAAATGGTAAAACTAATTTCATACATCCTGACATCCCCACAAGTTGCCCATTTGAAGCCAAATATATCCAGTTTGTGCTTTAGCTTCTGAACAAAGGCATCAGTAAAGCCTTACCTGGTAGAATATATGGAAACTCCTCTCTCCAGGATTTCTCATTACGACACGTGACTTCTCCAAAAGGAAGTTGGATATTTTTCCTCCGTCTGGTTCGCCACCAGAGCTGAATTGTATCTCAAAGTATTTTCCCTGATGGATCAAAGCATGTATTTTTATTATTTCACTGGAGACTGTAAAGCGTGCACAGCCTGACATATAAGATTATGTGTAAATGTTGGCACCTGTTATCCCGGTTTATGGTGTGTGTACAATAACACTAAACATGACACTTTCTCCTCTAGACAAAGCTGTAATGTGATATCAGTCAAAGCCTGAGTATAACACTAAAATAAACCCTACATTAAAACAGGGGTAGTAGTAGGCATTTCTAATGTGGAAGTATGAAGTGCCAAAGTGAATTTATTTTTCCATCTAATATATCACATTTGTAAAACTGCCTCACACATAACGTTTAGTCATTTACATTTTTGCTTTAAAAAAGTAGCAGTAGCTACCTTTATATATGGACAGAAATACAAGCCTTACAAATCTGCTGGAGTTGTTGTTCCTCAAAGTTTTGGCATTTCCAAACGCTTCCAGAAGTGGGTTGGATTGCAGGATGATGTCTTTGACATGCTGTGAAGACACAATGAACTGTTAGCAACGTCACAGACAAACCATATGAACAGCACTCACTGAAGTTAACAGGGTCCCTGGAACTTTCCACTCAGACACAAATACACTGTCTGGACAACATTATCTGTGAGCCATCTGCATGTCAGACACACATGATATCTACAATATTCCCCCATCCACTTATAAACAGAAGTCATTTCTGGAAAATGGGAACTTGAATTTATCATGAATATACTGGTACTTCAGTTTAGCATACTTTTGGTTACTTTAACATGTTCTTCATGAGAAGGAAACAGGTTACCTTTGTTAATGGAATAGCAGAGATAGCTGAAGGCTGCTGATTCAAATGTATGATTTTCAAGAATGCATATGCACATTTACATATAACATATTTATAACCATGTACGCACATGGGCCAATGCTAACGCACACTTTTATTGATGACAGAAAATCTGACAGAAATATATTTATTTATATATATATAAATATAGAGAGAGAGCGAGAGAGCGAGAGAGCGAGAGAGAGTGAGCGAGAGAGAGATAGAGACATAGTAGAAAGGTAAGACAATGAACATAAGAACGTTTTACATAACTTAAGATACACACACACACATACATAACAGTTGATCATCACAACAATCTCAAACATGTCAACCATCTCATGTATGTGCTGTAGGTGCAACTCACCTGTACTTTGCCTCCGCCCCCTGACACTCTTGAGATGTAGCTCATGATGTACTTGGCTGCCACTGTCTTTCCAGCTCCACTCTCTCCACTGAGAAAACAAATACAAATACTTTTATTATTTATTATTTATTACATATTACACATTAGTTTGAATGCAAAATCTCCCTTTTGAGTTGCTGTGACTGTATTTCATAGTCACCATAGTTTCTACTCTCTTTTCCAACATGCCACCCTATGTTTCCCTCCTTGCTTTTCACTTTGCCAGAGCCATACTTATTTTGACGCATGTGGTTTGGCAGTGGATAATAGTAAAGTCTGTTTTTATCTTCACTGTCTTGAAGTAGAGTCAGGTTGGTAATGCCTTTGTGAGAAATACAGCTGCAGACTCTTAAAGGCTGCCAGAGAAGTCATGGGAGTTGCTGTAACACATAGTGACTTCTATATATACCCGTATTTAATGATTCTCCCACATCTGTCTTCTGTGTCATCCTCTGTAGTGTCTATGACGTCTACTGAAAAATCATCATCATGTACATATACACAATAGACTATTTTAGTTACACAAATAAATGGGTGGGTCTTGATGCTTTGTATCCAATAGTGTTGTAGTAAAGATCGGACTATCCGAGACTAAGACCAGTCCGAGACAACAGTCAGAGATCGTGTACCGTACTGTACAAGACTAAACCGAGAATCAAGACCAAGACACACTGAGGCCAATTCAAGACCAAGTGTAAAAACAGAGCTGGCACAAAATATAATGACTTATTTTTAAATAATGTTTTATGAAAAGTAATTCTTTTGAAAAATATACTTCAAACAATAAAGTGCATCCTAGATTGTGACAACCAAGAAGAGTACATTGAGGTTCAAGACCAAGACCAAGACCAAGACCAAGACCAAGACCAAGACCGAGTAAAACTGTGCCCGAAACCGAGACGAGACCAAGACAGTGAAAAAGTGGTCTCGAGACCGGTCTCGGCCACTACAACGCTAGTGTCCAAAAATGTCTAAATAAAAGGGAATTGGTTGGAGAATACAATGCAAAGAAAGATAGCGCACCCAGACCTTAGGATATTCTTTAATCCAGGGGTAAATGCTCTGTTTATTGAGACTACAAAGATACTAACAGTCATCACATTTTCAACAGTCTATAGTAGTTAACTCCTAATAGTTGTTTTGTCTGTGCACTAGGTTTTACTAGATGCATATAGCCTTCTGCCAACCCTGTATTTTTCATTTAAATATTTTTGCAATCTGCCCAATTAAACCTCTAACCACAACTGGCTCATCCACTGAAACAGCAAAGACAAGACTGTTTTCAAGTGAACAATATTGCTGCTTTTGAATAGAAACTGCTGTACATTCAGAAGAAGATAATATTACCAAATTACAGTATCTTAAGCAATTGTCCAAAAACAGAACCTTGTAGGACATACTTTGAAAAGCAGATGCTTAACAGATGAACTATAAAATACACAGCTTAGCTACTGCTGAGCTCAAGAGGGGAAATCTAATGTTATTCCAGAGGACAGATGTGCTGAATACGATTTACTCATCTAAGGTCTAACACAGGTCTCGCTGACCACAAACACTGGTAATTTAGTATCTAGAGACCTGCTTCGTCATGAAACCACTTCCATGCTTTTTGTTTGCTGATTCAGATGATAACAAATCCAAATCAGCACCTTTATGCTGTTAAGCAAACCTGTGACTGCATGTTGGATCAACACTAGGCTAAAGAGCTGAGCTGATACATCATGGAGTCAGCACTAAAATAACCACAACGTCCAGGTGACTGCACCACAACATGAACTCTAAACTATGACACCACACTTTCCCCCTTTTTGGGATTTTAAAGTTTCTCACAAAACCATCCAAAAATACACATGGGTTTTGAGAAAGGATCAATGCTCATTCAGCTTTTGCCTAAAACCAGGAAGCTGCATACTGAGGTAACAGAAAACCGCTGGTAGTAAGAGATTTTTTATTTGACCTTTATTTAACCAGGCACAAGGAGAACATGCAAACTCCACACAGAAGGGCCCCGACTTGAGGACTTGAACCCAGGACCCTCTTGCTGTGAGGCAAGAGTGCTAACCACTGTGCCACCGTGCCGTTTAAATATAGTTGATATAGTTTCCCGTTACAACACAAAGAAGAGATCACACAAACAGTTCAGTTTCATTGAGCTCTCCTGAACTATGTCGTTAAACATGTTTGGTGTGTTTCAGCTATGTTTTCAGCTGTATAAGCAGCAGTTTGTCTTTGTCACAACTCACAGTGTACGCTTCTATGTACTTTAGTCACATGCCAGTGCACTACCCCGAGTCAAAGCAGATGATCATACCTTTAAGGACTTACCTAATGATGACACACTGGTTCTCACGGTCGATCATCATATTTCTATACATGTTATCTGCCAAGGCATAGATGTGAGGAGGGTTCTCATACTGGGCCTAAAACAAAAATAGCTTTGTTATTAAACTGAATATTCTTTGAGGCATAATATTTTCTCCAAATGCATTATAAGCTAGGATTCTTAGAGTCATAAATTAAAAAACCTTTTACTGCTATACTCCCGGCTCAAAGAGAAAAGCCCACCCAGTAGTTGGCTAAGGTAGAAGGAAGAGTCTAAGACGAGTCAGTTTTGAAAGCTCTTGATGATCACAAAACCAACACAACTACAGGGATATTCCAAAAGTAAAAACACGCTACTTACTGCGCCCTGATACATCTCAACTTCTTTTTCTCCAAAATATGGCATCTGCTTAAAAGGGTTGACCGAGATTAGCACTGGACCAATATATGTCTGAGAAGGAAGAGTGTTAAGGCAATAGCAGTCAGTGTAAAATGTTTATGTATTGGCTGAGAAAAAAAACAAAGATCAGAGATTAGTGTAAGTAGCACAGATGAGATAAACATGCTGGAAATAAAACTATGAACTCTGTGAAGACTGTGGTTTTGTTGATTGGACATGGTCCTATATATCTTCTGCATGGAGAGCACTGTGAGCTTTACTACCCTGGTGCCAAAACCCAGCTCGAGGCGAATAAAGCTGCTATTGTGGGTGGCCTACAGTGACCTACACAGAGCTGGCAGGGTCAAAGGCCGCACTCTAGAGCTGTCAGACCCAGTAGGATGAAAATGATCAACATCACTAGAGCAGAGCTGAGAGTTAAGAAATAATCTGTAGTTAAAACAAGAACTAATGCATTTATTAATTTACCCAACTGCTAGATTTTATACTTAGGAACTTCTAAAACAGCACCACAATACAATCAATACAATATGCAAAACTGGATTTTTTTTTACATTTGGCACTACAGTGTGAATAAATGTGAGTCATACTGTATCTTTGCAGAGTGAGCAGAGGGGGGCTTGTCTGGGGGCTTACTCCACAGTTTGGGGAAAAGGCGGTACTTGCCAGCAGTGACCTAATACTCACTACTATGAGACTATGAATGAGCTATTCTGGGAAAAGCACAGATGAATCAGTGGTCAGATATTCCCCACTGGAGTGTGAGGTGGACTTTTTTGGAGAAAGGATACAAATATGTAGTCATCCATGTATCTCTTCTTGAGGTTGTCTACGATGGCGTCTTCATTGATCTTGCTGAGAAGAACCATGTCATCCACTCCGCTGTGTTTGACATTGTGGCTCTGCCAGTGGTACCGGTAGTGGCCCCGGCTCCCCTGCAACAGAAAGTACTATTGTTAGTTCTGTGCACAAGACAAACACAATGAGACTAATCGAGAAGAGGACATCAAAGCCACAGAGGCCTGGAGTTACATAAACAACATGATTTGTGTCTGACTAAGAAGGCTGAGGTAATGGGGTTGTATCATAGCATTGAGCTAATAAGGCTAATCTAATTCTATTCATTACTAATGAAGTGTAAATGTTGAAAAGTATTCTCAGAAGCATGGTAAAGTGTTAGTGCTAAAGAGCTAACTGTTGTTTTCATCATGACATTGGCTTCTCACTCCACATGTGTGTTTTTGTTTTAGCTCAGTGTGTCTCAGGAGAACTGAGGTCATTTATCATGTGCTCTGAGTCAGTGCCGTCTGGCTACTGTGGATCAGGGTCACAGTGTACTAGTGTGTCTCCTTCCACACAAACCACAAAGACTGGGGACATTGGGAACTCCCACTTTCAACAAGTGCTGAGGTTGAAAAACAATTACAAACATGGCAAATAGAAATGGAGTCTGTATCTACAAACTACAGTATAATCTAGGTATAAGTTAGGAGCTAGTAAGGATGTTCACTAGTAGCTGCATGTAGTTGTAAAAAAGCTAGTTAATGTGTGATAACAATTCATTAACATTTGGTGACTTTTAACAATAAACTGAATAAAGAATAAAAATTGACTGTACAGTAAATCTCTTTTTGAAAAAACTAATAGGGTTTAATTGGGGAATTTCAAGCGTAGCAATATAAAGTCTGACCTAAACTAGCTGGAATATTTCCAATTGGCCAAAGTAGCTTGTGATAGCAAAGTTCTAAACAGAAAACTACCAACATTTGGCAGGTTGGATAGTGTAGTGACTTTAACTAGTTCATAAACCTGCAACACTTATCTCTTTGTCATAAATGGTCCAGTCAGGGCACTTTATTTGTGTTCAATAATTAACTCTGAGTCAGTAAGGGTTTAATATCCTCCTGGGTGACTATACTCCTACAACTACTAAATAAAAACACTTTATAGACTCATGAATAGTGTTGTGTGGGGAGGAACACAGACTGTTTTCTTGGGCAGTGCGTAAAATAGTAAATTAATTTTCCGGATGGGACGATGTATAGTATAACTTTTAGATGCAGAGTTCCTTTTTCGTTCATGGAAATCATGTGTTGTATGTATTTCTGTTGTGACATGGCCAAACATGTTGTAAACAAATAAACTGTGAACTGAATGCATATATTTCATAACTAAAGCTGGTGCCATACAAGACGCTCCATAGATTGTTTTTTTTACTAAATGACTGTCTTGCCTTGAGAGTCAGAGAGATGTCACTAGGTCCATGGATTTTTTTAATCTCTTATCTTGTGATATTACTTTCTTTTATACCTCTTCACTGGTGCCTCCTTTTTGTACAGTAAATGTATGGAATAAGCGATTCAAAAAAGACTACGTCACCCTCAAAGTAAAAACAAATTAGATCTATTTTTAACCCCTGTGGGTAGACTGGAATGAAGCCATCACAGCCAAAAAATCTGATATCTATGTGTTTTGACTAAAGAGCTAGGTTTACTGAGGGAAGTGTGTGAACTAAATATTCTCCAGTGCAAGATTCAAGAGGATTTCAAAACAGTCAGCGTCAGTGGGTTTTAGGGAGCAGACCATCCTGGAGCATTACTCAACATGTAATTTACAGGAGGTGTCTCTTTTAAAGTTTGAAGCCAGGCTGCTCAACATGCTTACACCTAGAGATTTCTGTTGGCAGCAAACACACAAATGGACTCAAGGGAAATGCACACAACTTGAGTTTACAGTGGCCATGACAACGCAATCACCACAGACCTAATGCTTAACACAGCTAACAAGCTTTAAAGAAGTCTAATCACTGGCATATTTCTTCATGTAGTCCCATCAAAGAAGTCAATTATTCTTCTACACATCATATCAGTACAGCGAGGGAACTGTCAACAGAAGTCTGAAAACCTAAAGCCCAGTCTTTTTTTTCATGCAAATACCATGACCATATATGGAGAGTGCTGAACAGGACTGGCTTGGGGTACAGGAAATGGCTTGTTTGATTCAGGATCATAAGCAGCACTTTCCCCTTTCTCCAGCCTTGATTCTTTAACACACTGCTCTGTGTGAATGGACTTTGAAATGTGTCTAATTCAGTCCTGGACAATCTTAGGATACGCTGCTGAAAAACAACAATCAAAGAATAGAATAGAAATAGGCTAAAACAGACGATTACTTTGTGCTTGGGAAATTCTTTCATAAATGAAGCCAACGTATAGTATGCAGTACATATCGTGCTCACATGTTCTGTTGCCAAAGGTCAGAGGGAAGTTTGTATATATATATATATGTATATAGGAGAAGTTTAATAAATATCAGCACACTCAAAAATAGGCCAAAAACGGGTTTTGGCTCAATGCTTGCACCTCATTAATGGTGCAACTAAAACAGGTCACGCTCGAAAATATTTTCTAACAAAACATGCATGAATTAAATTGTTCATGCAAGTCAGCAAAAAAAAACCATTTGTTCATAAAATGTGCATTGTGAAAATATAAACACTAAACAAGAACTGCTTGTAACATCTGAGGACAAGAGTTTTGAAGGTAAAGAGTATATACATAAACTAGACTTTATATCTTATATAAAGAACAGTAGAATACTGTAAAGGTGTGGATTTATATAGGCAGTAAATGCATCTTGAGGTGGTCTCATACTCTCCATGGACTATGTCCATGCAGTGTCTGTTTGCTTAAATCTGGCTATACTCATTCACTTTGTCCAAAGTGCTGACCGAGACATTTATCCGATCCAGGCCAAGGGTGGAAAATAAATAATGATGTAATACAAATCTCAAGCAACATCAGTATAAGACTTAAAAATGTACCTCAGTAAAATGAATTTCAGAATTCATTATAAAGAGCTCTTATAAGCGACAACTTTACTCAGTTTCGTCTCACTCAAACTGAGGATGAAATATTTACAGCGAAGTCAGGCTAAAATGTATTATATCTGTCCAATTGATCATTTTCAAGTCAAACTAACCTAACCCAGGCATTCACTCTGGGATTGAATATGCCGTATAATTCTGTAATGTGTAATATGGTGGCTTTAGTACACACAGGATCCTTCAAGTGATACTTAAACCACAATATGACACCTATAAACTAACTTATAGCTTTTAAACGTGTATAAAATCTGGCAGTACTTACATTTGGTCTTTGTCTTGTATTCACCGTTCTAATTATTACATTTACTATATTTCATAAATAACTATCAATTCGTTGGAATACAGTTTAAATGCGGCATTAATTCCTAAAACCGTGATATATCATAGGTTATTATGTGCAATATAGTGAGTGTCGCCATATTGAGATATTATCGGTATCAAGAGCCATGTATCGAATCGTGTTCCCAACCCTGCTCAAGGGCAGCTGAGGTGACATAAAACAACTCTAAACAAAATATATTTAGATCCTGAATGGCGCATAATGCAAAAGAGGAAGCCGAAAAACATTAACCTAAGAATCATCTTGTAATACACAAACTCCCATAAAAGTAAAGACAGTGTATTTTATATTATATGTATCGTATAGTTTAAAACGTAAATGTTTATTATTAACTAAAATAAAACTGAAGGCAATATACAGTAGCTTAACTAGCTAATAGCACAATGATTAACTAGCAATAGCACAACTTCATAAGAGCACTTTCATGCATAAATGAATTGGATAACTGCAATAACAAAGTAAAACAACATTTCTAATGCCCTGGGTCTTTTTCTGACTAAACCAATGTGAAATAAAATCAAAGACAGACACAAAACATTCTTGTGTGACACTGGTTATGTGAGAATATGACAGTGATCATATTGTTGCCATAAGGCAGGGCTGTGCACCATCCCTCCCATAAAGGGTGGACATCGAAATCAAAAGAAAACAGATCTAATGACATCCAACACACCTATCCACCACTCCCACTGACAGTTATGGGACTTTACATAATTAATTAAAAGCACAAAATTATAAATACAAAAGTCAGAAACTGGCCTTTAGTCTTGTTCAGTATAGGTGAAAATAACTAAATGGTGCCAGACAATGTGAAACTAGCGATGCCTTAGGGTCCAGTATATTGTGTTTCACTGTGTAGTATTAACTAACACCCAAACTTTACACGGGTCACCTAATTTAAAAAGTAAACCTGTTCAAAATACTTGTTCTGGATGTGATTCCATAAATAATTCCTCACAAATGTCAAATCAATAGATGTGTTTATATATACACTATGATATAACATCTGCACCTGAAACTGACAAACATCTCTCCTGTTTTTCATCTCATTTTCTTATTTAAATAAACCTTTATGCTCCTGATCCTAATCTATGATAGAAATGTTTATGTTTTGTGTTAAAATGATCCTTGTCTTAGGTAATGCTGTAACCAAAAGGATACTCACATCACAGTGTGAAAGGAGGAAAGACAGGTACATTTCAGTAAGACTTTAGTTTAGCATATTAGCTTTAGCATGCTAAATATTTCTGTGACTCAGTGCATAGTTGTCCTTGTTTACTATCGCCCCAGCCTAAACTGTTTTTAATCCCTAGATTACTGAAACAGTTTGTTGTGCTTAGGCAATTTCACTTAAACCAAAATAACTAATAGAAATCCATTCAATTAAATACTCAAATGTGTTAAAGGGAACTGGTGACTGCCTTGGCCCATAGTTGGCAGGACAGGCTCCAGTCACCTGTGACCCCTAATGAAAATCTGGATAAATGAGTGTACATCCAGCAGACTGATTATAATATACAACAGTGAGACCTTTCCTCCTTTCCTTGTTGATGTGAGAATGTGATAATGTGATTCATTTGTCCAAATCTAATTGAGTAAATCAAGACAACAATTGTTTCAAAATACTGATAACGTTTGACATCCACTACATGTAGAGAACAACCCTGAACCACTGGGGCAAAGTACATCACTATGGGTAAAGAGTAAACACACAAGTCACATGACCAGAAACCACAGTGTGCTTCCATCAAGCATCACGTTTCACCTTTACCCGAGACTGTGAAACCAAGGATTCATTAAAATATCAGGTCTCTTACCACACAATGTTAGGATTGTGATCAATATACAGGGAGTAATATCTCTTGCAGACATGTTGGTATTCCTCTATTACAGACATGGACATAAAATATTACCTAATCCTGAGTTATCTTACTAACAGACCAACCAACAATCAAACAACCCAAGGCACTTCATGCCTACAGCTGATCTAATGTTATGTTTTTGAAAGTTGTATGTTATTTTGTAATGAATGTGAACTTGAATTTAACTTGTTCTGTACAGCAGCTAAAATAGTCATGACATGCCAGCAGTAAAAACATTAGTAACAGTATTGTGTAGATCAGTGGACTGTGTGAGCATAGTGAACCACAGTGACAAGCTTAACGAGTTCCCCTGGTCCACACAATGATTTCTCGTCTTCTGCTGAAAAAGCGTGCCTGAATTCCTGAGCAAATTTCTAAAGCAGTGATGGTCTGAAATGAGGGAGAGAAGGGGGTTACTCACTATGCACCTCCCAACACAAGAAGCACTAATGCAAACCATCTGCTGTCACAGCATCTGGCAGAGAGGAAACCACTCCATAGTGCCGGTGTCTGAAACTTCAGACACAATGACAATATCAGAAGTTTCTAAAGAATAGCCATTTATTCAGACATATGCTTGGATCGTAAAGGTGCATTGCCTAATTGTTGTTCTGCCAGTCCTTCTTGAAGAACATCACAGCAATTTCTGCTCAAAAACTAGTCTATATGAAATGACTTTATTTGTATTTCCAATGAACTGCATCATTTCAAAACTGCTCATCTACTGTATATTGTGCAACCTTTTACCGTCAAATTAATATGTGTAACCAGAACCTGAATCCGAGCCCCAAATGCTTAGACAAAGCGAGACTCCGTTCACAGAGACAGTGGTTATAGAGTCTGCAAATACATTCTCTGTAACACAGCCCAAGGTGTGTCTGTTGTAAGGGTGACATTCTGCTGTGACCAGGAAAAACCTGTCCATGAAATGCAGATTAACACACACAACTGACAAAGTCTCCGTCTCACCTCCCATAACTAACCGGTTTTTAGGAGTGGGCTGGAGGCTGGTGATGTGAGCATCTTTTATTTATTTATTTTTTACAGTAGACTACTCCTCAGTGGAAACTATTTACTACTATAGCCTAGGTCAACAACTGGTGGCTTTGAGTTGAAGCTAGAAAGACCCATATGGTTGTCATGTAGAGATAGAAAAGTAAGTACAACTTGAAGATGACCATGATGATAATTGGCATAAAGTCACAAACTAAGAATTAAACCTGAAAGAAGCCCAAACCTCCTCAAATAGGCAGTGACTGTGGGGTCAAAAGGGGTTTCCACTTAAAATAAAGACTACGTTCAGCCTTCAAGAGTATGATCAGTCCCTGTCAGTTAGGGGTTTGTTGGTGGCTCCTTACCATCCTTTCCCTTGTTCAGTTTACTGTCCAGAATGAACACAAACTGAATGGGGTTCTCGATGCCTCGACTCTCGTATGGCAAAGTCCAAAGGTTATATTCCGCGCTTGTAAATATATATTCCTCTTAAAATCCCAGGTTATAGATGTGCCGCTTTAGCACTGCTCTGCGTCCATCCTGCAGACGCGGCAAAAGACTTCACTGACAGCCCCACGGCAGCGAATAGTGGTCTGTTCAGAGGGACCAGCGCCTCCGTGGTCCGCGACTCAAAAACATTATACAGGAAACTGCGCCAGAGGCTCCAATCAAAAGGCTGGAAACCCAGGGTCACTTTAAATATTCATAGTAGAGCTGAGCATGCGCAATAGTAAATCCTTCTACCAAAGCCTCACATTAATTTGGCTTTGCCTTTTGCATTAAAATATGCTGCAATACTGTTCATTTTGTATGATTTGTACTAGGGTTATTTTGACTGGCGTTAGTTGCATTTTAATAAGATGCACTTGTAGCCTATTGGACTTTTATATATCTTTCCTGCTCAGGGCCCTTAGGAATACTGGCCCTATAGACCGGTATATGGCGCATTTTGCCTGAAAGTACGTTTATTACACTGGTTGGCCAGTAAAGGTTTATCCCAGAGCAGTTGAAAGTGCGTTCAGTCGGTAATGATGCGGGGTGTGGAGAGCGTCTGGGTGTAACCTGTTTAACAGGCTGCCTTCAATGGAGACACCGGTGACAGCGTGCTATTATTACACGGTATGAAAACTGATCACTTAAAAAATAAAGCGTTTTGAATAAAGTAGTCCAATTTGGACAATTTTGAATATCCTTAAGTGCAAGGGAAACTTTTAGCGCACTGCGCACATCGAAGAGGCCGCCCTACATCAGTCTCGGGTAAAAGTAAAACTTCGTCGCCATCTGGCGGAAATCAGAGGTCAGTAATGATGAGAAATTAAATGATTTATTAAATTCAGTTATTATTACTGTTATTATTATTGTTACAAGCAGCACAAACGTTGAATATTTTTATCCAAAATATAAAGGTGACAAAAGGAAAAAAAATAAAAATAAAAATTAAGATGCATGGCTTTATTTGTCACAAACCGTTGTAAGATCCATCTAATGCAAACATGTACCTACTTTTATCGTCCATCAATATATAAATATAGTTCGTCTATATTTCAGAAGCGTCCTTTGAGGACGCCAAGGCTGGGAATTGTAGCCTTATAATTATTAGCGTCTAATAATTAGACAGTACATTATTTGAAGATGTGAAAGGACATAAGAAATAAACCTCTTTAAGTATATCACAAAAAATATATAAGGAAATCATAAACCAAATCAAAGCCATAGAGATAAATACAGTTATGACAACTACATTGGCGACAATGGGCCAGTTTTTAAACAGCACTTCCTTGAACTCATTTGTTCCAGAAGTAGCCGCTCAAGCTAAAAGTGCAATTCAAATGCATTGAGAATTGTGCTAAGGTGGAACTATTTACAAGCTGCGTTCATGTTTTGTGGTCCTCCGGTGGCGCAACTCTTTAATCTCTGTTTCTGGTCCAAACCAAAGGCGCAGGATCAACAGTTGAGCCCGGAAGTAGGGCGGGACCACGGCTCAGTATAAACCTTATGCTGCGTTCAGTATAGATCGGAAACTCGGTAATACTGAAGTAATAAATCCGACTTTCCAGCTCGAAAAACAAACAAACAACGCCCACTAGTAATACCTGTGTACTCATTTGTTTACACTATGTATTTTATGCATTTCATGGAAAAATATATTAATAAGCTGTGTTGTGCTCGAATTGCTATATAGATGGAAAATACACAACATAGAATGTGTTTTGTCACGTTGAGGAACCCTTGTTTGTTAACACTTTAACATTGGGGATTTCCATGTCTGCGACGTCTGTGACGTCACCGCGCTAACTCGCACTTCTGCACGAGTTTCTGAGCAAACAGCTCTACAGAAGAGTGTTCAAGGGGCCGCTTTTCCGAGTCGAAAGTCAGAATTGCCGAATTTCCGAGACAGCATGAACGCAGCATATACATGGCGTTAAACCCTACTGCGACAGCGTTTGGCTCAAGCAGTAGCACATTAAGGAAGTAACTTTACAGAACCTCTCAACTACCATATCAGGTGGAAAGAAGATGTCCACAACGTACCGAGCTACGCTACATACTTAATCGTTGTTATACAATTGTGGGGATTTATTTTTCGAACTTCTTAGCTTGTTAGCTAACAGGCTAACACTGACGTCTCCGTGTTAACTTCTGTCAACTTTCAGCGGAATCTGATACTGGAGTGTTTATCGAAATGGAGGAGTGCCGTGTATTCAACCTGGCCCGGTGATAATCTTAAAAGGGACGACTTACAAAGCCGAGGACTGTCAAACTTTACTGTGACAACGCAGTTGATGTTTTCTTTGGCAGCAAAGCGCCAGTTTAGGATCATCGGGAATAAACAATGTTTTCTGCAAAACCCATAAAAGCAACTTTCAAATCGTACCTTCCTCCTGTGAAGGTATGCTTCACACTTTCAAACGGTTTACATTTCATTGGACGGGGCATTAGCGCCGGGATGCATGTTACCTTTGTTGAGACTTCACGTAGCTTAGTTAGCTTTTATTCTACTTTCACTAAAGTTGTATGTTTTTATTCGTTGTATTAATGAGCATATGCCACTTTTATATTATTTTGTTAAAAAAAAGAAAAAAGCACCCAAGTCATTTTAATCAGTCAGCACTTTGTCATTCATTTACAGGTAGTTTTATGTGCTGAACTTGAACATAACCTGTACATAGCTCCCCCGCTTACTATAATAAGTAAATGCATAACAGAATGGTCATGTCAACAACCAAAATGTAGTTGTTTTCAGCTTTACAGTTAATGCAAATACATTTAGTATTCTTTTTGTCATCACTGGTGTGTAGTCTAACAGTTGTTTGACCTAATGTGTGTGTCTTCTGTTTCTCTACAGACAGAGAAAACTATTGACCCGCCCATAAAAAAGGTAGAGGCAAAGTTACTTTTAGGTAAGTGCGTAGCAACTTGGCACACAACATCAAAACACTTGAAGTGTATTTTAATTCAAAACAGGTTTAACAAGCATTGCAGTTATAGCCACTAGACTCATGTCATCAGATCATGGTTTTCTATATTGTATCTCTATATTCATCTATATAAACTGCTGGGATATCAATAAGAGTCTTTCCCCATTTAGAAGTATGGTTCACAGTTGTTTAATTTGTTGTAGTTTTTATTGTAGATGTGTCTTTTATTCATTCTATTTTCCAGTGTAAATCATTTCGGGGACCACTGATCAAAAGGTTGTCATAAGCACTTTTAGATTCACAGTCTGTCATTGGCTTTGCTCTACTTAGAAGTGACTGTGTGGGACTCCACCCCAGCCACCCTTGTTCTGATCTTTTTTTAATTTTAGGGCAACTTTTGCAGCTGTTTCTTTGGTTTTGTTGGGGGCAAGAATCTCCTTACACACAATATTATTCTTTTTTTCAAAGCCCCTTTTATTCATTTTTGCTAATGGTAATTTTCTCCCTTTAGTCTGGAAATCCTCCCAGTTAAGTTTTTCCATTCACATTACATCAAAATGTTAAATGTATAAAAACAGAATTTCACACTAGATAGACGGTGTGATGTCCACATGGAAAATCTCAATTAAAATGCTTGCTATTTCAACACATCAGGTTCATTAGGTCGTGCATATAATAGATGATTGATGTTTTTGTTTCCGTTTCCAGGGGAAATAGTAGTTAATGAAGTAAACTTTGTGAGGAAATGCATCAGCAGTGACAATGGCCATGATGATCTTTGGGGGAAGTTGATATGCACCAACTTTAAGGTCTCCTTCATTCCCCAAGATGCCCCAACAAAACAGGTATTTTTCACAATACTGTTACCTGTGGTGGAATCAAGTAAGATTGATCAACCCCATAGAACAATGTTACAGCTAAAAACTCTCCCTAGGGATCCTTTGTAAGCCTTTTATGCCAATATAATACTTACAGCACATAAATGAATGTGCACTGAGCATCTGTTACAGAGGAAGGAAAACTACTTCCCTGTGCTACATTGTCGGTGATACCACATGTGTCATTTCCCTTTTATACAGAATGGTGTGATGTTGATAAAGAGTACTTTATACAGGCTACGAATACAACTATAACAACTTTATTTTCTGCTTTTATTTGCAATTACAGAGAGGCCAGTTGTCTCACCTTTTGCTTGGGGAGCAAGACATTCCACTGACTTGTTTGGACCAAGTTGTAACAGGTACTTTTTGAGATGATCAGAAATGCTATTATTATTATTTTTTATTTTTTTATTTTCTGATTCTGATTAATGTTCAGATCATAAAATCTGCATTCAGTATTAACTGAGCTAATCTTTGCCTTCTTCATCATATGTTGTATTACTCGTTCATAAACAGACATACACATGTGCATGTGAGCTAAGCAGTTTTTTATTAAACATTTTAAATACACCATTTAGGCTGTAGCTCATTTACAGCCTCTAACATTGTTCGTGCACCTGCATTTAGCATAAGACTACAGCAAGAAGCAACTCACGAGTCAAGTATATTCAGTCTAATCTAGTCTGTTTATATCATTATAGGGCATACCTATGTGCAAGCCTGTTGGTGTCTTGAGTAAGGTTGTTTATTTCTTTTAGTGAATGACACAAAGGGGAAAAAGAAAGTGTTGAGTTTGAACCAAAAGCTGAAGTTTAATCCCACTGAGCTCATCTTGTATTGTAAAGACCTGAGGATTATACGGTTTTGCTTTGATGAAGCGGGTCCAGAAAGTGCCAGGAAGGTAAGTGGATGTTACCGTTTTCTTATTATTAGGACTGAGTTGGTATAAAAACAATGCTGGACATTGTGGTTGATTTGTTTAGAAGCTCCTGTCCTTTTTAGGAAGAGGAGGAGTTCTCATTGCAGTTTTTCAAACCACAGTTTTCTTTTTCTATAAATAACATGAACTGAAGTGATGAAGTTTTTAGGTTGAGTCTGTAGTTATTCTTTACACTGAGTATTTTACTCATAGTGCACATTACAACATAGACTTGAGAGAGAGGCTGCTGTACATTTTCAATTGACTGTATACAGTACAAATGGAGTCCACGGTGTGTAAGTCACTATTAGACACATACATATGTATGGACAGAACGGTGCTGCAGTGTGTTGCACGCTTTAAACTAACGGAGGTCCACTGAAATAGAATTATGACTTTTTTATAGACAAGACACACATGTAATTACAATTACTTTGTAACATATAGAAAAAAGGGTGCCTTATAATAGCTCACATTTCCAGAGGAAATTACAGAGTTGGGAGCAGTCTAGTGACCCACAGTATTCAGCTTTTCTATGTCCTGTCCTGTAGTCACAGAGTTGAATGGACTGCGTTGTGTTTTTGTTCCTTTACGTGAGTCACAGAGACAGGTTAAACCAGATCTGTTGTCTGTCAAACATTTTTCCACCACATTTTACTTCATTTTATGCAATATATATTTTCTGCTAGCTTTATAAAACATATTTTACTAATGCCTTTTATATGGCTTTATGTCTACTGTGCATGACTTTTTTGTTACAGGTTTGCATGGCCATTGCCCACTATTCACATCCAGCAGATCTTAACCTTTTATTTGGCTTTGAATATCAAGGGCGACGATACCATAAAAATAAAGGTAGTACAATAAAGAAAATACATAAGTCTTAACACGGCGTATAATGAATTGATTTTGATTTTTTTTTTTTTATAGGAACTGAATTCAATGGGTCGACGCCACAAGGGGGTCCACAGACACCTGTTTTTGATCGGCCCTCAGACTGGGATAGAGAAATCAAGAGAACTGGAGCTTCAGAGTGGAGAGTGTGTACTATCAATCAACGTTACTCCATTTCGCTGAGGTAAAGTTTTCCTCAACATGGTCTGCGCTAATACAGGGTTACAAATTTATTTTGATCTCAAATTAGTTTATTCTTAGTAATTTTACTTTTGTTTCTCCTTTAAGTCTTCCTGAGTACTTTGTGGTCCCAACTTCCCTGGCTGATCAGGATCTGAAACAGTTTTCAATGTTTTACTCAGATTTCCGGATTCCTGTAAGTAGTGTTTATTTTTTTATTCACATCAAAAGGTTGTGTCAAGTAGATTTTCAGGATTGCACAGTGACAATTACTCATTCAGCTAATACAGATACTCTTGCTTTGGTCTCCTTTTAGCTCTGGTGCTGGAATCACCCCAATGGTGGTGCCCTTGTCCGCACGGCCATCATTTCTGATCCTATGCAACAGAAAAAGATTGAGCAAAAGTAATTTCTTTAAGTCTGAGTTATGTTTTATGCATCTGTTTTTAATTATGAAGTCATAAAAAGCAACTGTGATTCAGCTAACAGTCTGTTTTGTGTCTTGTGCGATAGGATCTTCAATGCCATTACAAAAAGCCACCCACAGCGCAGTCAGGTCACAAGATTAGATCTGGACAAGGGTCTGCCTAATATCCAGGACATTCAGAGTGCCTTTTGGAAACTCAGACAGATCTGTGTCATTGGTAAGCATGAGTACATCTTTCAGTTACATTGACAAGAAATACATGACTCAAGTTGCTCTTTACATTAAAAATCCCATGATTGTAAGTGATTTTATGTATGTAAATTTGCAGATCCCTTTGAGGAGTCAGAGGAGAGATGGCTTTCATTAATTGAGAACTCACGTTGGCTTGAGTATGTGAGGTAAGTCTAATAACATTCATATTTTTCAATAACTATATCTTTAGATATGTAGAAAATGTCTAATATTAATTGTATGACTCAACCCTAGGGCCTTTATGAAGCAGTCTGCTGAGATTGTGTACCTCTTGGAGGGAAAGAATGCTTCTGTTGTAATAACAGGTACTTTTGTCTCTTGACTCTTATCTCTAAAACCTGGCATTATTTCAAGTCCTAATATTTTTGCCCCCTCCATGACTTTCTATTTTCAAAACCACCAATACTGTGCATCATAAACTCAACAAATGCACTACTGTCATATTCCATTAATAACCATTAATTACAAAACACCCACGAAATGTGTGTTTTTTCTTCTTGATTTTTATAGAGGAAGAGGACCGAGACTTGAACTGTGTAGTATCCTCTCTTGTGCAACTCATGCTGGATCCACATTATCGGAGCCTCACTGGTTTTCAGAGTTTGGTGCAAAAGGAATGGGTGATGGCTGGTCATCGCTTCTTGGACCGATGCAACCATTTAAAGAAGAATGACAAAGAAGAGGTATTTTTTATGAGGAAATATCATGTCCCAAACTTAAAATTTTGAAATTTCTGAAAGTTGTCTGTTTTTTCAAGTCTCCAGTGTTCTTACTTTTCTTGGACTGCGTATGGCAAATGATAAACCAATATCCAGCAGCATTTGAGTTTACAGAGGCCTACCTAACTGTCTTAACTGATAGCATGTGGATTCCACTCTTCAGTACTTTCCTTTTCAACTCAAGCCAGCAGAGGAATCAGCACTTGGCGGTAAGGTTAATTTGAGTTATTTACTAGATTCAACATGGAGACTAAAACTTATTATGGCTCACTTTTCCACAGGAATTTGCTAAGATCAAAGCCATCACTCTAGGAGAAGAGCAGAGTGTTTTCTTTCCTCCTGTTTGGGAATGGTCCCAACAGTTTTCTGCCAAGGAAAAAACACTTTTTAACAACCCCATGTATGTGGGCAAAGGAGCTGCCTGTGTTCAGAATGGGGAAATTAAAACTTTCAGACGCACAAAGGTGTGTAATATTGCTTATTATCATTTTATTTTTCAAAGAAAGTGGGGCATATTATCTTTATAAACACTTAATAATAATGATAATAATAATAAATAATCAATTTAGCAACTGTTGTTTTTTCTTGTATAAATGTAATGTTTTTTTTGTATAGCAAAAAGCCTACAGCTCCAGTATAAGAGGACCTCCTGCATCTGTGCACAATGGACTCCGAGATGGAGAGAACACACTGACTCGCCGAGTTTCACTGATGTCTGAGCTTAAGCCTGAGTTTTCTCCAGTGAAAGACGTGGTCGAAAGCCCTTCGGAGCGATTCTTCAGAGACTGGTTTTCTCGAGAAATCGACCAACGAGGCCTGTTAATACCCCTGCTCCTGCCCTCACACTTAAGTCTCTGGAAGCTCTTCTTTTTAAGATGGGTTCCTGAAGCCTGCATTACCAAAGGGGGGGCAGTAACAACATACCACAAGCTTTGCCAGTTGGCTGATGAGATAGAAATGCTACAGAGTCAGCTCAGGCAGTATAAGGGCCTGAGTCCTGGTACCACACCAGAGCCCAGTCCAAGTAGGCCTTATGCAGAGCAGAGGCGCATGTATTTTAGTGCCTGCTCCCCTGATGATTCCCATTCACTTCCTGACTTTCTTACCTCATCCTTTCCTTTTACCGCTGTGGGAAACCTGTGCCGCCGCAGTACTTTGGGGACTCCCATTAGCAAATTTCTGAATGGAGCAAAGACATGGCTCTCAACAGAAACTCTGAATGATACAGTTTAAGGATTTGCTTTTGACCATACATATTTTTCTCTTTCTAAATGAAATGTTAATTAGTAAAAAGATAAAAATCAATTAAGTATTAACAACATTTTTGTGTGATCTCTTAAGATACAATATGGAAGTAATGATTTAACTAAACCAATCGTACATAATAACAGTTATATTTTGGTAAATTTAAATGGAAACCCATTTTTACTTCAGAACGAGTAATAGAAAAATGTTTGTTCTCTGGGACAGTAATAAATAAGAAGTCTATGGTTGATTGCAGTGCCATGTAAGGTGTTTTGTAAATTAGTAGTTTATAGGCTGTGATTAGGCCCTTGAGATATATATCTATATAGATCTAGATCTATATAGATATATATATCCTTTAGAATAACTTGTGGTTGATATTCCCCCTTTTTTTGCAGTTTAGTCATTTTGGGCAGGCACAATCCAAAATGACAGTTTAAGTACTAAAATAATTAAAAACATAAACACAGGGATTTCAATATGTAACATGGCCCTTTTACATTTTACAATGGAACTCATGTCAATATACACTGTTGGATAAGCTTCACTTTTTGCATTTTATGTTTATGGCAAATAATTAGAAAAACACAAGACTATGGTAAAGTTAAATGTGTAAATATGAAGTAAACACCCATGGAGAGCTTTGTTGAAAGGGTTATGTCTGCTCTTGTATTGTTCTAGTAAGTTTTTGGTACATTTGGTTTATTTGTCTGTTTCAATGTATTTTTTTTTTTTACATTGGGTAAAACTAATAGGAAATGCTATCTAGTTGGTGATTAAGATGCCATCATGGGACAAACAGCCGATGAGAGTAATATTAGATTAAGCAGTTATTATTTTATCTTAGTTTTGAATAACAGTGCAGAACCATCTCTTTTAAATGCTTCTTACTGCTCATTACTCTAGTTTATGATGGACATGTGAATTGTGAAATACAGTTTTAGCAAATGTTACAAATGGAATGTTATTGGTGAAATGGTTTGGATTGCCGGTACTAACCTTTATTTTATTTGGTCCTTCTGGAGCAATATTTATATACTGTTTTCCCACTAATTGCAGTGTTTTCTTCTGCAGTGATTTCACAATTCACTTGTATTTATTCAGTTGTGTTTTTGGCGGGGTGGCAATTTCTACTGTACAGTTAAAGTGCCTTTTGGGAAGATCGACCATTTGTAACTAAAGTCTATATTCTCAGACTTAGTTTTCTAAATGATATATTTTAATATCTAATTGTAAAGCACTGAATCTGATCAAATATTAATGTACCTAGTATATAATACATTAATTTTAAAAAATAATGTGCCTTGTCTATTTATTTTTTTTATTGTGGGATGTAAATTAAATTCTTATTTCTGATGTCAAATCTGTCCCCTTCAACTGGGGCGGTGATTATGTTAACGATTCTGCCAAGTGAAAGAAAATGAATATCGGCCAAATCTACTGTAAACGTACGTGGACAGTGGACACCCTTTTGTTAATAACGTGGCTCATACACTATCTGGCTATGTGAAACTGTAGTAGGTATGGGACAGAATAGCGAATGAAGTACATTTATAAAAATGTTTGACTTTCTAGCTGGTCCTGTAAAAAACAGGAAATTGAATGAACGCGGTGACGTCATTGAAGAGCGCCTCTGTTGGCCTCCAAAATGGGCTCGACTCCTTAGCCTTGATTTGTTCAAATGTTCTTCAATATAACAACATCTATCATTTAAAACCCATTCGCGATGACAATTGAAGGTGAGTGCTTTTAGGAAATCGCAACACGCATGCAATGTGAATATTTTGCACACTGCGTACTACTTCTAGCAAACCGAGAGTTGTAGCTTTGCTAGCCAGAGCTAACTAGCATAAAGCTGTGGGCATCTGTCAAGAAATATATGAAAGAGAAAAAATAAATCTTCGTTACTTAACTCTGGTTAAAACCACCAGTATGTCAGTTTAAATGCATCTGGTGTCCCATATTTTCCAGTTTTTCTTGAGGAAAAAAACTTTAACAATATGAGCCATTAGCAAACGAGTACCACTGTCCTGCAAGTTAATTCTCAATTTAATGTTCATCGCTAATTCTCAATTTAATGTTCATCCTAGCACATGTAGAAACTAAGATTAAACATATTTTGAGTTGTGTTTTTGGAAAGTCATAGCATTAAAATCTAAAGTATAAATTGTTTCATACCAGTTGTTAATAAATACTCAACTAATTGTTTTATAAGAACATTTTTTGATCATTTTGTAAACTTGTGTTTTAGGCGATTTGGCAGCCGACTTCAACCAGGGGATATTGCAACTGGTTTCTGTGCAAGCTAACTGGCTTGCAAATTTTTGCCCCTTTGCAGTACAGTAACTCAGCGACTACTCTCTACTTTGGAGAATTGCCATGAAACCAGCTCAGGAGCGCAACCAGGAGTGCCTGCCTCCAAAGAAGAGGGACCTGCCAGTTACTAGTAGGAGTGCAGGGACCGGGACTGTGGTGGCTGTTGGAGGAGGCGTTGGAACCACAGTTGAAGAAGAAGTGGTTTCCATCCAAAACTCTGCAGCAAACAGTGATGCTCAGGGAGGGGCTAAATCTTCTGAATGGCTGCGAGCTCAGACAGCTCCTCATTATGGTGCGGAAAGCTCTGATAGTATACCAGCAGTGCCCGTTGACCACTACAGTATGCTCTACAAAGTAGCGCTTCCATCTGTTACATACTCACCATCCACTCTTCATCCAGTGTTAAGCCACATTTCTCCAGCCTATACTGTACACTCACCACTCCTGCAGCACCCTGGCCTCTCCTACCCTCCTCCTCTTGGCTATGCCCAAATTCCTCACTCCTCTCTACAGTTTGTTACCTCCCCATATGCTGTACCTTACGCTTTACCTCCTGGCTTTGTCCCGGGCTCATTAATGTCTCCCACAGGCAATATACCCCAGCCACACGCTGTGTCTCACCTTGTTCCATTCCCTTCGGTCGTGCAGGAAGGTGTTGTTTCGCCCCCTCCACAAACACAGGTAGCTGCTCACACGTTTGCCAAAGTTCCAGCCTCTGGTGGGGTTCCCCTCATGCTGTCTTCAGAGCATGCGCCTCCACAGCATCTTGGCACGGTCCTGCCTGCAGCAGAGTTGGGAGCTCGAGGAGTGCCTGTTTTCTACCATGCTCAGGGTGTGAGGGGCACCAGTGCCCACAGTGCTCATCAAGGAAATGATCGGGAAATGAATGGTGGTGACAAAGGTCATGGATCCAGAGAGGCTCTTACAGACCTTGCCCACTCTGTAAAAAATGCACATCTGTCACAATTGATATCCAGCTCCTCATCACAGGATAGACATCTACAGGCCTGTAGGTCTGAAGACAGGAGCTCACCAAGTCAGAGAAGCACCCCAGACAGCGACCTAGAGGTTAGAACAGGTTCCCTACCTCATGTTATTACTTAGCTAGATATAACTAAGCAATAATATTTTAGTGTGTGGTCATTTAGAATGACACATTAGATAATTGTATTGTGTTTGTTGTCTTATCTCAATAGTGTATGTGTATAAGTGAAACACATACTGTATTGTAATGCATAATTCTGTATGTTTGTGATTTGAAAAAATCTTTCAGGTGCAACAAGTGGTTGGGCGTTTGGTATCCTCCAATGCTGGTCGAAAAGAAGTCTCCTTTGCTCCTTTGAACCTGTCTCAGAGCACACAACGAAGCCGGGATATGCCTGGAGAGAGCACAGAAGGTATTTTTGTCCGAAATTTGTATCCATCTCAATCTGTGAGTTCCAGTGACTCAAGAGTGAACAGTGTGCAACAGCAGCCAGTGCCATCAGGACATGCTGTAGTGATAGCCAATGGTCAACCAATACTCATTCCTCTAGAGTATCATGGTCAGCATCAGTCACACCCGCCACAACATTACCCAGGACAAGTAAACAGTGAGACGCCAAACCGCAGCTTTAAAGCCTCTGACTCTTCTGCCAGAGTGTGCCTGCCTGAAAGAGCTACAGGAGAATCAAACACCGCCCATAACCCCCCAGCCCAGCCTACAACAGACATGTTGCAGGCTCCCACCACACCCTCCACACCATCACACTTTATGAAGGGGGCCATTATCCAGCTAGCATCAGGAGAGCTTAAACGTGTAGAGGACCTGCAGACTCAGGACTTTGTGCGGAGTGCAGAATTGAGTGGAGGTCTAAAGATCGACTCCAGTATGGTGGTGAACATCCTCGCAAGCCAGCAGAGACCAGGTCTTGTTTCACTTCACTTTACAGTTGGAGAACAACAAAGCAAAGTGACCATCGACGTCCCCCCCGAGCATCCTTTCTTTGTTTTTGGCCAGGGTTGGTCCTCATGCAGCCCTGAACGCACAGCTCAGTTATATGGTTTATCCTGCCATCATCTACAAGTAGGAGATGTGTGTGTTTCCATCACTTTGCAGCAGCAACAGCAGCAGTTTCAGGCTGAGCAGCAGAAACAGCCTCAGCACAATCCTCAATCACAACAGACGCTCTCCAGTACTTTAGGCAAAAGAAATGCTACATCAGGACCTACTCATCAGCTCATGGGACCACCTGCCGCTCAGCAATCTAGACCTTCATCTCATTTTAGGATCCATAGAGAGAGACAGCGAGACGGAGATAAAGAAGTGCTTGATAAAGAGGATACTGTGCAGTTTGTAGGTGTTGGCCATGTTGAACCATCGATCAGATCAAGCAGAGCTTCAGCAGAGCATCCTAGGAGCCACAGTAGTTACCACTTGCACACAGAGGGGATGGCAGCGGCAGGGCAGGCAGTTGCTTCTCTAAGACGCTGGTCCTCCCCTGGCCTCCAAAGATATAGTGTGAAGGGAGATGAGGGCCCACCACCTCAAATAGGCACAGCACGGCCCTCTTTTATCCCGCAGGAGGTCAAATTGTCCATCGAGGGGCGCTCCAATGCAGGGAAGTAGCATCCACTTAGTAGGGTGTGTCTACTGATGAGACTACCGCAAATACGTTGGTGACATGGAGCAAAAGGAAAAAAGTGAGCAAATGTAGCCTCAGAATGTTTAATATTTTGCACGACTATAATAATCCTCGATCTTTGTCTCCTGAAGGTAGAACCTGGGTTTACCAGCCTGAGGTTTCACAGGGACATGTAAAAGTAATATAAACATAGTATGTAGCTGATGCCTATTCATAGTCCTTAGACACTGCATTTATCTTCCTTGCTGTCTCTATTGACACCATTGCTTCACAGATTTTTCCAAATTATTGCATTAGCACCTCTCTATGAAAATACATTGAGTACAAAGAATGTTTTTGAAGCAAGTTAGCATCAGATTCTGGCGTATTTAAATATACACACGCCAAACTCTTTCTTCTTGATTCAAAAGATTCTCATTGCCGAGTCAGCCAGCAGAAATACTCGCCCTTGTTCTAATTTGCATTGTAGAAATGTGTTGCTTGTCATACAATCACATTGATCAGTTCACATTTACCATATCCTTAAAGCCTCAATATTTGTGGTGTTATTCTCTATAAAAGTAGGGGAACTGCTTCGTTGATAAAGTCATACACAATAAAACATTCCACTGATTTATGTGTAGGTTTGGAAAAGTATGCTCCAGGTTATTTTGATCAGATTGGTATAATTGAATGTAATTAGTTGTGTAAACTGTAAAGGGCAGTGGCTTCTCTTAACCAAAGGGGGAATGAACTGGTCATACAGTAACCTGTCACTATAGGTCAAACAGCCTCAATCCCAGAGAGAGGGGTTGAAGAGTGTCAGGAAACCCTGTGGATTTTGTTAGTTTGTGTTTCTCTCTGCTCAGTTACCCAATTTAAGCAATAGTTTTTTGGTGCATTACTAGCTCGCTAGTAACCTACTTTTTGGGACCACACAGTTTAAGATAAATCCATTGAGGTGTGAGGTTTATGCATGCAGCATTTCAGTTGTCTTTGCACTTTTCACATCTCTGATTTCCCAAGCTATAGAATCTTTGCAGATTGACTTTTTTCTACCATGGTATTTCATTTTGCACATAGATCAGTTAATTCATTGCGTTCACACTGACCTTGGAAGATAAACCACACTTGAGTGGATGTTTTATTTAAATGAAGGGGATATGTGTTGTGGTTAAAGAAAAACTGACTTGCTTTGTTTAACTCTGTTTACACTTAGCCAAGCAGAATGCTGCAGTTCTTCTTGACACAATATTTTAGTGTCAGAAAAAAAAACCCAAAAGTAAAAATAAGTGCAATTAGATTATGCAAAAATCATTGAAATTCAGACTGCATTCCACACTAACATTCCCATTATCTCTCATTTTTGTAACATGTACTGTAGCTGTGTTTAGGTGCCAGATTTGCTTTGCAATTGTCTTTTGACTTGCTCAGGTCAGTCTCACTATTACACATGTGTAAATGTGTAGGCCATCTACAGCACCCTCTTTAGCCTAGTCCACAAGGAATCCTTTGTGGCCCATTTCACACACTCCATCAAAAAAGTACACTTTGGGAAGTTTGCCATAACTCTTAATGCTGTAAAGCAATGCACATATGAAAACATTTCACAGTATCTTGGCTTTTTCTATGCAGTAAACACAGTGTTATCTTCAATATCTGGAATACACACTTCTGAAGCAGTGGAACATACTGGCGTATGCAGTCTTTAAACAGTTATCTGGTCATAGGAGATTTAGATTTTATTGAACCAATGTTTTGTTTTGCTTATTTTGAAGTGGACTAATGTTCACAATCATTAGTGTTTACTGGTAGAACAGTAAGCCATTTAAACCAAAACTCAAGATGTCAGTCTCAGCTTTTACTGATATGTGGTTACTTCAGATGAGTGGTTTTGGTCAATATGCATTTTGAGGGATTTAATGGTGCAACAGTGCCACTTTGACTTTACCTCTTTATACGTACTTCAGAAAAAAAAAATGCTAAGAAAAGCCTTTTGATTTCCCGTCTTTCATATAGAGTTCTGTGGGTTTTATTTAAAACACTGACAGTATGTTACTGTAATTAATTGCACTAATGCCCCTTTTTCAGTGTTGGTAAATTGAAGAGTCTAAATGTAAAGCACACAGTCAAAGAAATCACAAGTGTGTGTGTAGATAAATGTATTTTGTGTATAGATAGCTTTGCTGACGCTGTTGATAATGCCTTAAACTTCTGCTTTGTACAATTTGTGAAGGTGAAATAATGGAAATATTTTGTGGTAGACAGATGCTCCCTTTTTCAGGAGACACAGGAACGATGCAGGCCAACCTTGTCACTCATTGAGGAGGTCCTCGACTTTTGTTTCTGCAAAAATAATTCTTTTCACTGGGTTTGTCTTTGCACTCTCCCTCATTCTTGTGTGCTACATATTAGTTTTGTTACACCAAATGCAGTTTTCCACCCCTAGAATTAATGTTTTCTGTCCATAAAATACCTGTAGTCATTTAAACAGTCGGAGCGGCCTGTTGGTGGTAATGTAATTGTGATCTTGGCTGTGAGGACCTATTTTCCTCGTGTGAACTACTTTTGTTGTGATCAAGTGCAGAGGTGAACCTAGTACAGTCTTTGTGTTGCTGGTGTCAAGTTAAATCAGGAGAACGACAACGGTTTAAAGTTTTAATGAAGTCTGTATTTTCAGATTTAACATTGTTTTGGCACAAAGTGACACTGGTGATGTGTGACTATCAAAAAACAATTCAGAAAAATGCCTAAACCTGCAAAATATATGCAAGGACATACATGTAACATTCAATCCTCACGTATAATCCAGGTTGTATGAACTTTGTATAGTGACTTTTATTGTACGGTTGTACCAATATGTATTGATCTTTATCTGAAGCCTTAGAGTTGTCGACCCAAAGTGCTCCCTTAGCGTTCCCCACACCTACCAGAATTTAACAAAGCATTAATATCTCTATTTTGTTGCATTTTTGTTTGTACCCTTTTGAATAATAGATTTGTACTGTATATTTGTACCTCTGTGAACTACTTACGGTGGTTTTGTTTTGCTGTTTTAATTCTATGTAAGACACAAAGATATTGTATTTTTATTGTTACCGCTAACTTGGAGACATTGCATTTATCATGTTTGTTAAGTAAACACAATATAATATATACAAATATATTCAAATATAAACTATCATACAACATGTGAGTTATCTTTATTAATGTAATGTTTTTTTTCAACTGCCAAACTAATTAGTAGCACTGCTATTAATACGTTTCTACAATGTTCATTTGTCTGAACTACAGGACAGCTGATGTATCAAACAAAACAGGACTGAGCAATTACATCAAGGTCAATGTTTATTTCCACATTCTTCACCAGGTTTTATCAAATGGTACAACTGCAAATCAAACCAGAACAAATCGATGTTTCTCCTAGCATAATCTATATATTTAACAGTTTAATTCATTCATTTGGCCTTGTTCAAGGATTTCTTTAGTAAACGTGGACCTCAGAGACTGTTCTATACGAAAGGCCAGTGTTTTATCATTTTATTAACCATAGAAACAGGCATATAAACAGTAGAACACAAGCTCATTGAACTGTTTCAGGAGAAATGCAATTTCACATCATGCAATGCTCACTTATAAGGTACTGTTTTTGAAGACAAACTCTCGTCTTTGTTTATAATACATCATTTCCATGGGAGGACAAAACTTATCAACAGTTTCAAATAAAAATCTGAATACTTAGTATTCATAGTCGGGAGAATAATACCTGAACCTGTTGAATGCTGCCACTGGTGCAATATGTTATGAAGAGGATGGCAGAGACCCTGTGTCTTATGTGTGCTGAACAAATACATACAACTGTCTTTTACTGTTCATAGCACACTGCTTTAGATATTGAGAATATTTAAGGACCTAATGTAGGCTCTGAGCCCACTTTAACTGAGTTGCATTGCCTGAGAAGCTCCACTCTAAATTGACATTTTAAAAATAAGTTGCTTTCTGCATAGTTTTGTAAAATTAATAAATACAATGTCTGTTGCATAGAGGTTTGATGCACTCTTAGAAAAGTCTGCATGTATTAAGTAGGATTTGCAAAAAGCAGCTGACATGTCTAGGAGTGACTCAAACTAAACCAGTGCTTGGTTGTTTATCTTGTACTCTTCAAGTGAACACTGGAAATGTATTTTTAACATTGTACCAGTAGTATTTAGCATCTGGACAATAAAGAAAAAATGAGGTAACTTTACTGACAGAAACCTATCATCAAAGGGAATCCCAAATACAGCCTTTTAGTATTACAACAAATTAAGCCAGAAATCTCACAATACAATGTGTTGACACTAAATTGCATAAATATGTGCTGGAATAAGAATGATATAGATAAGCTTTCTAATATGTGCCGTTTCTTGCATTGTTCAATCTATGCTATTCTGCTAACAAACTCCCAAGTGAGTGGCCTTATTAAAGAAAAACAAGAATCTACATGACATCAGAATGCTACAAATGTGGTACAATAAGAGCTGATATAATTTAGTTCCATGAAACACATTTACCAACAAAATTCAAGTAATTTAACTGCCTAAGTATAACTGCCCCCTGTGATGAACCTATCTCGTTAAGAGGTAACTAATATATTGTGTATCAAATACAGTAACAGCAGCGCATATTGAGATCTCATGGGCCAATGAAAGCTCAGTAACAAACAAAAAATATTGGCAAGAGTAACACAAAAAGAAACAAAAATTTGTAAAATATTGGCAAAAACTATTAGTTCAATGCATTATGAGACGACAAGGAATGTGGGTAAGTGTGCATGAAGGATCATCCGTTTCTGTAATAAATCTGCACATGTATAAAACTGTTGTGAATATCTGTGTTCAAATAAAAGTGCAGAGTGGAAACAACCTGCAACTTCTGTGTAAGTGTACAGTACAGAAAGATTAAGCCTGGAGTTGAACTAACGTAAGCCACAGGACTGAAGGCACCCCCACGGCACCGGCTGAGGTAGGTAGTTTGAGAGAAAGTGAACTTCCCAGAAGCCATGTTGGCAGCTTGAGAAGAGGTACACCAACTAGAAAACCCAAAATACATGTGCAAAAAATTGTCTCCCCAAAAGAAATGTAACTGCAACTCTGAAAAGTACCTGTGTTGCATTGTCTATTCACTGATGAATAAATAAATCTCTTTACAACATGCTAATATGTCATTTGATATAAAACATTCAACCCTGTTCCCAAGGTCTGAACTGTAATAAATTAGATAGTAAAAGTAATTTGCTCTGATGAACAAAGCAGTTTGTGCAGGAGTCTGTTTGATAAAAGCTGGTGGTACAACCAGCTAGGAATGGTCCACTATTATTATGGCAGCGTATGGCAGAGGTTAATATGGTCATAATGAAATGGTCCATTCTCATTGGGCTGGTCCAATCAGGGTAGCTTCATGAACAACCCATTATCAATAGATGGGACAGCCATAGGACAGGGGAACTGGAAAAGACTCATGTCAGCTGTGAGGGCGGCCATTGCAGCAGGATCATGCTCGATCTGAGTTCTCAGAGCTGGGTCGATCTTCTCCAGACGTCGTTTGATCCTCTTGGCCTCCCGTTCACGGATCAGTCTGGCCTGTCTTTTTTCAGGCGTCTCATTGGCTCTCTTAAGGCGCATGGCGTCCCTGTCCCGCTGCAGCCTTCTGGAGCGCTGTTCCTCTGTTTCCTGCATTCGCTGCATGCGCTTGGCCTCACGGTCCCGCAGCCTCCTCAGCTCCCGCTCATCGTCAGTCTCACAGGCCCGTTTGTTCTTCTTTGCTGTTCGTTCACGCTCTAGACGCTGCAGTCGAGAATCCAGAGGTTCATTTTTCCTACGTAATGCCCACTTTCTCATTGGTGACTGAGCCTCCACTAACTGCTGATAGGCCATGCAGCTATTGCACACCAGCAGTACTCCTGCTGGATAGACAGGCATGGGGCTGAGAATGTCTGGGATGGGAGGAAGGCCTGAGGAAGAAGAATTAAGAGCTTCTGGGATTGATGCCAGTGATGGGCCATCAGAAAGAAGACTGTCGGGGAGTGAGGGGAAGGATGGCCCCTGGTCTGAGCATGAACCTTGTCCGTGGCAAGGTCTGGACACCTGACACTGGCTGGAGATGTGGGCCTGTCCCTGACACAAGCGCAGGCCGGGGTCAGTGTCACATGGAGCCTGAGGCCCCTGGCATGAACTGCTGCTGGGAACGTGACAGGAGCGGCTGATGGAGCCCGGGCTGCTCATTGGACTGTTAGAGAGAGACAGAGGGGACAGCTCCATCCTACTGGTGTCTAGGACATCTTTCAGCTTCTCCCTGTGAAGACAAATAATTTAAGATTCAACATTTGTTATATATATATATACATATATACATATATACATATACATACAGCAAACGTAATCTCATCCACTGGCCTTTTATTACATTTTAAACAGTAATACTTGTGTTGTTATCTAATGAAAATGTACAAATCTTTAAACAGACTTTCTCTCTTGCTCGTAACTGTAAATGTGCCAAACCTGTTAAAGTTGTTGGTGTCTGTGAAGCGTGCTCCACAGACGGCACAGTTGGAGAGGCGGTCCTCAGAGTGGATGAGAAGATGCCGTCCAAGAGAGCCAGGCGAACTCAGGGCTCGCCCACACACTGGACACACATAACTCTTACTGTTGCTCATCATAGTCGTATGCTGTTAGAGACAAACAAGAAGATACAAAGAAGACACGATTAAAACAGGTTCACAAATTGTTAGGGTTACTAATTGAGATTTCACAGAACAATTCAGCTGCTCTCTTCACACTCAATGGGAAAATGCCTAGAGGATTTAAAAGTGATATTAACTACAATAATATTTTAATGGGACCGTGATCTCACCTGGTAGACATGAGAGATGAGCTTCTCAGGGCTGCAGAAGTCCAGAGTGCACAGAGGACATGCAAAGTTACCACTGTGGTCCCCGCCCTCCTCGTTCTCCTGAGAAACACAAAGCACAGATTTTATTGAGCAGCTTTTCAATATAAAAAAAAGTAGTACAGAGTAGTCTTATGAAGTTTAACGTTGATTTCATGATTTTATGTCCTGTAGTAGTCAATCTGCATTTGTTTACATTGTGTGATGACCTTGACAGTCATTTAAAGGGACATATTGGTGTGTGTGCTGTGAGTTATAACAAATGTGACTCACAAAATAAAAACAGCATTTTCAGTGACTGCCTCCAAAGTGTGTAAGCGGTAACCCAGAACCTTCACCCTGTAAAGCAATGATGCTAACCACTTTACCATTGTACTAGGGGTGTGCGATATAGCAATAAAATGTTTGATATGAAGTTAGTACGATCGTGCTACTGTGTGTTCATGTATAGTCTGCTCTTCACTCTCATTATATCGGCAAAACAATATTATGGAATCACGTTGGTCCGCGTCCGCAGATTGTATGTGTGAAAAAACAAATTGCCGGATCAGTTTCAACTTTTGCACACAAGTACATACCATAAAGATGCCAAACTGTATCGATTTGGGTACTTCTTCGATGAATATTAATTAAGTAATTAATTCATTACTGGCCAAAACTGTGAACGCAATAACTCAAAAAGTCTTTGCTGGATCTTTTTCAACTGTAGCACACAGGTGGATTGAAATTGGTAAGTCAGGTATATTTGACAGCCTCTAACTTGCACATACTTTACCCGATTTGGCTCAAACCTGAAACACCTAATTACCCCCGGCCCTGAACACATCTGACCAATATGATGCCAGTTACCTCTATAGTGCCCCTATAGACTGAAAAAAGAATGTAGATTTAGGGAAATTTATCAAATTTGACAAAAACATTCTTCACAAACATCCAGACAAATCAAAAAGTCAAATAGACCCTTCCATTTGTTATGGTTTGGGTGAGGGCCTCTTATTTGCTCGTTAACAATATACCCTTAGAAATCACACGTTTTGTGAAAAATAAATAAATAGTGGACATTGAATTGCTAGTTAAAAGGTTTTGTGATATGACTGATAGCAGTCGCCTTATGTGTAAGACAGAAATGATTATCTTGGCTTAGTAAAATTGTCACCCACCCCTATATTGTACCCATTATGACCACAGCAAACACGCAACTAAAATTGCTTCTACCATTTCAAATATTTTTTTGCTCATCTGACCTCTTTGACTCCCGCTCTTTGTAGGCGGCACTGCGTCCTCTTGGTGCTCATATGGTCGTCAGCAGAGGTGTTGGAGGAAGAGTCTTCCCCGTGGTGGTCAGGGTCACTATCACTGTCTTCTATGGAGGCAAACACAGCCCTATCAATACAGACACACAACAGAGCACAGAGCAGGGCTTACTCTCATAACACCCGTCAGTCATGGGATGTCCCGCCCACTCTGTCCCGTTGATTCATTCAGTACCTGAGACACTCTCCTGCCCCTGGACCTCCTGGGAGTTGTTGCTGCAGCATTCACTGTCTTCTGTGAAGTCATCCCTGCCATCCATGTTGATCTTGTGCTGAAGACTTGTCATGCCTGTTGGGTGAAATGGCCCTAGAGGAAGACACATAGTACTCAGCATTAAAATTGACACAATTGACATGAATAAAATATAAGTATTTGGTGCAATAGCTCACTAATCCGAGGAACGATTTCTGCTCGTCAGCGCACAGTAGGCGAAAAACACTTGATGCAGCCCTACAAGCCAGTTCATACTGCCACTGTGTCCAATCCATCCTACCTATGTATGAAAGAGTGGTCCATTTTGAAAAGCTCTATATAAATCAAAGCCTTGTTAAATGTGATTTTATCTTAATAATATGATGACAATTATATATTTATATAACAACACAAAGAACAACATTACCTGTTTATTTTGTAACTTCTACAATTTCACTGTTTTTCTTGCTAACTAAAACAGCACTCGGCGAGCGCAGAACTCCGCCAAGGCAGCTAATTTCCCCTATATACACTCGATTCTAAACAGAACCTTCTGTGAGACTGGACAGTGTACACTACTCCAGAAAAAAACTGTGATATCTATTTCTTTGTTTCTATTAATGACCTAAATTCAATATCATTCAAATCACCTTAATAACATGAGCGGTTATGAAAAACCATAGAAACAACAATAATAGTCATCTGGCACAGCACATTGTCTCAAAAAATGTTATATGTTATGCACTTTCTGAGAAGGATGGGGGAGGGAACTGCCTGCCTTGTGTTGTATTGGCATGCCTCTGGGCTAACAGATGCCATTCTTAAAAAAATGTTTTAGATCACACCCAAAATCTCATCAATTGTTCCCTGTATCATTCCTTCTCTTCATCCAAATTCGTTCAGTGTTTTTGAGTAAAGTTGTTAACGGACAGACGGACAGACAGACGGACGCTACAGAAAATATTACCTCCTTGGCGGAGGTAATAAATGAACAGATGACATGTAGGTGAGCTAGCATTAAATTAATTTACATCCCAACCCCCACTGTCTCACACACGTATGCTCCCAGATACATGTGTTTGACAGCCATGCTGCAGTCCCAAGAGGGAAGCAGTCTGCACTCTTTTAAAACGAGCAAACGGCTTCACTGCTCACTCTGTAAGCACCACCCACACACCCAACAGCCTGGCCAGCCCTCTGTCCCTGCTCCGATATACAGCTCTCAGTACTGCCATATCTATACCATCAGCTCTGAGGAGGAGGATGAAGCTTTGCACAATGACAGCCACTATGTGGCTCATTTACCCTATGGCTCTGTTTTACAGTGTAAAAGTCTTAAACATCAACACTGAACTGACTACACATCCACACAGAACTGACTACACTTCACAGAGGCTAACTAGACAATGGAGTTGAAACAAAAATGTGTTACAGTAAGATTATGCATATATAATATTATAGCATGGTAATCACTGAACAAAATATTATAATACATCATTCATGTTTCTAGGCAGTGCTAGAATTTAGATGATATGTATTTTGTGATGCCCAATTGGCCAGTTCTACTTTTGTAATAAAATAATAGCACCTAATAACCCCCCCCCAGTGCACTCCTTCTCTATTACATATAAACATACATGAGAGTAGAAATAATTGCAGCCTTCGTCATAAGCCTGAGCTAACAGCTATACACACAGATGGAGAGCTATTCATATGAAATTGTAATTATCTGGAGATCTGTCATTTTGCTGTTTTGAAAGTTTGGTTCCCATCCTCAGCACTCATTCACACTGGGAAAGTAGGTCCAAGAACTGAACTATGAACTACTACAACATGCTTCATGGCACAGTGTCAGTGATTGATGTGTGAAAGATCCCCCTCCCCCCAACGCGGGGCTATGTCTGTGCATCTGTCCCTCGCTCCTCCCCAGTCTCTACCACTGTGATGTTATCTGTCCGTGAGTCTGTAGGCTGGAGGTGACGCAGTGTCTGACTGGAGCCAGACAAAGACACAAACTCATCAGCCAACACAAGAAGCAGAGAGGAGGGGGGGCCGCAAAACAAAACACACAAAAGCACATCACCACGCAATGGGGGTCCCCCTCCTTGTGCTTAAAACACACCGACACAGGCAGACAGACACTGTCTGAATCTGCAGGAAGGGGCCCCCATATCTTCCATCAACTGCAGCAGCCATAGAGCAGACATCTGATGAATCAACTGGTGACACAACAATACAAACCAATTACATAATGACTTAACATGTCTTTGCTAACACTATTTGGGAACCAATTTAGCCCAATTATGAGGTTATATTTTTGGTTATGGACAACAACAAAAGTTATGACGCCACTTAAATTATTACTGGCAACAACACACTAATGAAGGGTCACAAATGAGGAAAGGAACAAATAATATATATATTTTAGTGAAGCTCTCAATTACGGTTTAAAATGCATGTAAAGAAAATACTATATAAATAGATAGATGCCTTGGCAGAGGTCTTCTAGTGGATATCTCTAAACTCCAAGACTGTGAGATAAAAGCATATGTTAAGTCCACACACTTTACAATTTACAATGATATCAAAATAACAAAAACTCCAGTAGTTAAAACCTTGCCTAATGCTATATTTTACTGTATATAGTGGGTCAATAGTAAAGCTAAGTGTACACACAAATAGTGAGAGACTGTGTTGATGGTGTTATTGTCTGGAATGTGTTTTTTGTGTGTCCCTCTGTCTGTCCCGTCTGACTCCAGCTGCCTGGGAACAGAGGAAACTCTATCAACAAAACATTGCATCCAGAAACTAGAACTGTAAGTCAGAAACGTCATGTTGAGGCATAAAACATAAACACGGTCTGCCAACACCATATATTGTGGGACGTCCCATGGATTTCCCCTTAACTGCTGGTGTGTTACAGAGGGTTAAATGAGCTCATTGGCTTGTGGAGATTACAGCATGTTTAAGACCCAAGATGTATTTCAACACCATTTTAAACTAACAATGTTTAAAATAGAGAGCTGCAGCATACATGGCTTCAGTAGATTACACTGAGCAATCCCTTTTGCAGTGGTCAATGAGCTCAGGAACAACAAGTGGCTTCACACGCGCTGCACAGTGAGTCCCTACTTAAACAAAACCAATACAACACCAAGAAAATTACAGCACACAAGTTAAAGTCACACAATGTAATACCTGTGTATGTTACATGTAATATGTTTGTGTGGCCACAGTGAGACATGAATGAAAGGCATGAATGGTGTCAGAAAAATGAGACTGATACTGCTCCAGATTGTGACCACTTCACACAAGCCTCAGTTTACAAAAAAAATATTAGTAACTACATTCACAAATTCCCAAAGTCTAACAAACGCCCCTGGTCTATTTCAGGATTACTTATTTCCAAGCTTGAATTCAGTAACAACTAAAGACAGTATAAATATATTGCTTTTGTTATAAGTAAAACTGACAGGTGATCATGTGGGGATGGTGATATCTTAAAATACATTGGGATGAATGATACCATTAGCTTTTTGTTCTTTAACACAAACAAATGTACTGACGAATTGTATTATGCACCAAAAATAAATACCTACAGTTAACTTTGAATGGGTTGATTTGTTTCCGTCTGGACATAATACTGTCCAATCCTGGCACAAAGTGAAACCTCCCTCAAAACAAGGATGCCCTGAGATCACTCCAGGTGTACTCCGCAATGAGAGACCACTCTCACTGCAAGGCGCACGATGAGGCGGTACACACACCATCAAAAAATAAAACTATGGTCAATCTAGACCCGCCATACGTTAATAACAAAAGAAAACCGACGCTTAAATAGAAGCGTTCACATGTTTGCAGAAGTGAACGTCTCTCTTTTGAGTCGACCGTGTCTTAAACCACGGACAGCAGCCCTGAGTGGCTCTTGCTCGCCCACTGCAGCGATGCACGAGCTCAGCTGATCTCCAGCACGGGCGAACTGGATTGTGGGATACATGTGCGCTTTCTACTGGAGAGGACTATATCTATGGAGAGGACCATCACTGTAGTCATGCATGCGCACAGTTTCTTGTGATGTTTAGTAGCCTACCGAATAAGATGGGGTTTTTCCCCCGAATGTTAAATTATCTACCGCTTAGATAGTACATTATGCGTAAAAATACAAACTACAACACACAATTTGTCTTTGCAAACATTTTAACACCGATATTAAAATTATTGTATTTTTATTTAGTTGATGTGTTGGATGAGCCCTCTTTCTGATAACATACATGTAGTGTCTAAATGTCGTACTTTAAACCACAGTTAGTCCAAAGTAACTGCTGAAAGAACAACAGTACTGCCTCCTAGTGGACACACTTATACACTGTAATACGTGCCTAAAGTGGGCTACTTAATACTAAGATTCTCAAACAGTGGGCCAGCGATTTTTGTTGGGTCACCAAAAAATGTTCAGAAAGAAAAAAAAATGTGTATGTCCATGAGCATCATCATTGAAATAAAATGCTAAAATGCCATTAAATAAGAAGCAAAACATAAATGAAAATAATATTAGAACATCATAAAACACCTAACTGACTCAACGATGCTGAACCAAACTAAAAAGTTGGGTTGCAGTTATAATATAACAAAAAATGGGTCCCGTGAAAAAACGTTTGAGAACCACTGTACTAAATTAACATCACCCAGGTAGGTAGGTAGGTAGGTAGGTAGGTAGGTAGGTAGGTAGGTAGGTAGGTAGGTACGTACTTGCAACACTAATTAAAAGTAATAAATGTATTATATGTATGGGGGAAAATTACAATGTCTACACTTGGGAGAACAGTACATGCATGTTTATGGTTTATGAGAGTAAGGCTTAGATCTGATAAGAGGAGGTACCTCAACTATGTAAAGAAAGGGTGTGGACTAAGTCTTTCACTCAGCTATGTATAAAGACTGGTTTAAGGCAGCATAAATATGACAAACATAGGAGATGTAAACTAGTACTACAGCCAACGTACATGTAAAACATATTCAAATATTATTCTGTTGCAAATGCTGTAAAAAATATACCAAATTGTCACAGTGTCTCATTCAGGCCACTCATCCATTTGACACTACTGCCATATAAATATGCTAGTTTATGCACTGTTTAATACTTGCACTGCCAAACTATCTAACAAACGACCCATATTATTTCCTGTATTTTTTTTAAATCCTACTTTATGTATTTAATTATTTATTTTGTATATTTTATACGAGTTGTCCAATTAGTTAAATGTAGCAAATACCACAATTAAATCCTAATAAAGTAAACTTGTACTTGTACTTATTCGTTCAGTCTTATTTTTATTTAAGATTTGCAAAGCCACATACTGCACAGAAACTCCACCAGGCGGCGCTCTAAATCAAAACTGTCATTACAGTGTAGTCGTCATCACTGACTGCCACGAGTAAATGGACCGCAGCACCACTTCATAGACCAAACGTATTCGTCCGCGCAGTTGCAAGAAACATGCCCATTTCAGTGTTTATGTTGATGCACATCAGCAAACTGAATTATTGCTGTCAGTGATGGTGCTTAAAAATAAGGTGCTATGCAGTTATTACGCAGATACCCGATTCAATGGAATGACATTAATGATCGTTAACCTCTTATATGTTACATCGATGGCTATTAACAAACCTCTCGTTAGCCCTTTAACGTAGAGCTATGTAAAAATCCGGTTGATTAGTCAAGTAACAACCACATTTACACAGACACGAAATTTGTATTGTGTGCTTACCCATGTTGTCCAGTAGTGCGTGATATTGGCCTCGGTGAGTGGGAGAGGTAGCGTTAATCACAGAGAGGTGATGTTTGAGATGTTGTTCATCGATGACAAACTTGAGCTGCGCAGAGTCCGCACTGCCTTCTCTAACCGCTGGGGTCTGTCCGAGACTCTGTAACCCTCCGCCTGCGGTAGATGTGCTGAGGCTGGAGTAGCCACCATTTTGCATGTCTAGTGTGTCCCTCCTTCTACTGCTAATAGAGACGATTCTTGGTATTATCTGGCATCATCACGGCTAGTAAGTATGTTTAGACTTTGATACTTTGTCAGGGTACCCTACAACCCAAATAACGTGATGGTAAAAGCGTGTGGTGGTTGCATATTTGCGGTGATAACTCTTGACTGTGTCGCTGCATAGGAAGTCGCAGAGTGTACCGGGGCTGTGCCTGACAGCGGCTAACGTAGCTTAGCATAGCATTACATCCATACAGCTGTAGGCTTGCGGCTAAGTACCTGCTGAGCTGAGCTAGGGATGTCAAGCCTTGTAGACACATACCATTATGACAGGGTCTTAATTTAAAATGACAACGCGAGACTCAAAATGTCTATATTGTTTAATACGAATTAGTAATCGTATTTACCATGTATTGCACTGTTAAGCCTTTATTTAGCTACATGACTAAATAAAACAGTGGCCATGCTAGCTAATGTCTCAGTGAAACGCTAGCCTTGTAATCCCAATGCTTCAAGGAGGCCTAAACTGCATCATGAATGGAACAGGTTCAGGTGTCATGTCCATTCTGCAGTTGCTTCGTGTTTAATTTTGACCTTGAGAGCAAAGACGGTGAAGAACGATGATGTCTTATTGAAAACTAAATACCGGGCAATGTTTGACACCTGCTGTAATGTCCATCTATTATAACCAGCTCGAAGAGTGTTATAGCACTCATTTAGCTCGTAGTTAGCCAACGTATGTTTCACCTGTTTACCCGTAGCAGTAAAATATAGCACCCTATGTTGTTTTTTCGCAGGAAACGTAATTAATGTAATTACATCTTGACATTTTACAGTTTGTGCACTCGTACGTCAGCATTACCTAAGTTATCTAAGAAGCTAACTGAAGCTAGCTCGAAGTGTGGACGTGGACTGACTCACTTTTTATACACTCTAACTACTAACTTTGACATTTATCGTGGCAGGAATATATACCAGAAACTACATTATCAAAGTCACCTAAGTCAAGAACACATTTAAGACGTACAATCTTAATAATGTTCCTGGTAGATCCAGGTTAAGGAAGTCAGCTGATATTCGGAAGTGAGGCAATCATTGACCCCTAGGTGTAGCGTCAACTGAAATACTCACAACTTTACATCTTAGTTGGTTTTCAAGCAGAGCTTAGGCTTCTGGTTGTGTGATTTAGTTAAATGTTGAGCAGAATTTTGTAGATTGAGGAAAAAAACACAACATTGGCTCTCATTTTACAATCCTTTGACTAACCTTCACATGTAGTGTATAGATATAAACAGCCCACACAACAGAAATAGAAGTGAGATTAATATTTTGATGTGAAAGATGAGAAGATACACAAACAGCACACGCATAACAAATATGTTGTGAAGCTAATCACTGGATGTTTACCTGTGTAGCACCTTGTCACCCGCCCCTCCCCCAGTTAACGTTACAGCCTATACCCTTTGTGTGTCCCATTTTAGGTTTCTGACTTAAGACCTCGTGAAGTATTCATCATGTGTGTCATTCCATACTTATCTAAAAACTACAACATTTTACATCTAGGCTTGCTAACCTGTTTAGTATGTGCTCAGTATGTAGTTATGTATGGGAAGTTACAATTTCACAAGCTCACAGTTAGTCCTTAAGTTGGTGTTGTATAATACAAATTTACTTTTTATGTAAAGATTATCTTAGAGCTTTTTTGTGTAAAATATCCAATTTAGCCGGTTCCTCCTAATGGGATGAAAAGGGTGTGGCATGTTGCTGGTTGTCTAGCTTCCTAAAGCAAATGTAGGCAGGCTGCTCAAACCTCAAGAGAGGAGGTAAAGGCAAGTGATGTTAATGAGCTCATTATGGCAGTATTTTTAAACCACTACATACAATTTTGTGTTTTGTTTTCATAGAAAATAGTCAACAATATAAAATCTCTAAAAGTGTGTTGCTGAACTTGAAATAGTTCAAGTGTGACCAAGAAAAATAAAGTTACCATTAAATAAAATTTGACCATACTTAAGACACAGCAGGTGATTTGTTAGACTGGCTCTACAAATATCATTGGGATATAAAGTCTGTGTTCTAAAACATGATACAAAGCAGTGTCACTGAGTTTGAGAGACTGTGCTGTAATGCAGAAGAGTGAAGAGTTGTGTTTCAGACATATTTGATTGTAGAATTACTGTATTCGGTTTACCTGAAGTCACAAAGCCTTTATTTATGGGGGCTAACACTGGATCTTTTGTTTTCATGCAATTAAGTTAAGAATCACTGCAGCTATGGCCTTGGCTGTGTATTACTTTACTATGCTTTGATCAAAGTCAAATCCAGATGACAAATAACCACTTCAAACTACTAAATGTCCCCATTCAGCCGGACTGTCTGCTATTTTAAATATGTTTGATGTGATTGGAAATAGATAATGAACACAGAATAAAAATAGTTGAGAACTGTCAGCTATTTTTAAGGCTGAGTTTACACAAACTAACACAATTCAGCACTTTCATGGAAAAAAGGAATAACTTGAATGAATTTGCACCTGTCCCCTCCTGAACACAATGTGCCTGTATGTCTGTTATCACATATTTGTTGTCTTCTAATGCTTGCGTTTTTGGTAGATCCAGACATCCCATTAGGCTCTGACTAGTTTGATGTCAGTAATGGATTTATTTGCATGTAATTACCTTGCTTGATTATGTTCAGCAGGTGTCAAGATGAAAGGGTACCTCTCATGAAATTGAAAACACTGTGTACCTTTTTCCAAGTGGCTGCATTAACTCGTAACAGTTTGGAAGTTGAGTGTGTTCAAGCCAAATAGATGTGTGTTGGTTTTTTCTGGTACTACCATCTACTATTTAAATCTCCTCCCATGGCTGGAAGCGTGTTTGCTTTCAAAAGCTGCACCTTTTTAATACGTGAAAACGTTGGTATCAGTTGTTGACTGGGGCTCACTGCCTTCTTTCTTCCCTAACTCAGAGAATGCCAGCTCCGATCAGACTGCGGGAGCTGATCCGGACTATCCGGACAGCACGAACCCAGGCAGAGGAGCGAGAGATGATCCAGAAAGAGTGTGCTGCTATCCGCTCATCTTTCAGAGAGGAGGACAATACGTACCGTTGCAGAAATGTGGCAAAGCTACTTTATATGCACATGTTGGGCTACCCTGCACACTTTGGACAGGTATTTTTCTGTACAAATAAAGACCCGTATAATTGTTTGGGTTTTTGTAATATGTAATTTGTGCCATCACTTTCTTATTCAGCTGGAGTGCCTGAAACTGATTGCGTCCCAGAAGTTCACTGACAAACGAATAGGTTATTTGGGAGCTATGCTGTTGTTAGATGAGAGACAGGATGTCCACCTACTAATGACAAATTGCATTAAAAAGTGGGTGCATCAAAACATGTGTAGCCATATTCACTTATATGGTCTCCTAATGTTCATGGTTCTTCTCTGTTCCCAGTGACTTAAATCACAGCACACAATATGTCCAGGGTCTGGCCTTGTGCACTTTGGGTTGCATGGGTTCATCAGAGATGTGTCGTGACTTAGCTGGTGAAGTGGAGAAGCTCCTTAAAACATCCAACTCGTACTTAAGAAAAAAGGTAGGACTTGTTGTTTTGAGGTTAATACTTTTACAAACAACAAAGGAATATTCCAATGGCCAAGGATTGCGTTTGGTGATTTGTAAATATTTGTTTGCAGGCGGCTTTGTGTGCGGTTCACGTCATAAGGAAAGTTCCCGAACTTATGGAAATGTTTCTTCCAGCCACAAAAAACCTGCTCAGCGAGAAGAACCATGGTGAGTGCAAATGTTTTGTCAGGAGATGCCCTTGGCAGTTTTGGCAGTTTTGTCCACTTGTTGCCCCTCGGACCCGGGCAAGATAGGCCGTTCACAAACTGAACAAATTAACGACATTGTCAGTTGTGAACTAAAGAAAATTGCCACGATCTATTCAAGCTTATGTCATTGTTTTTAAGTATATAGATCATAGTAGATCCTTTCTGGTTCTGTCACCATACCTAACAGAGAGGTTGCTTAGGGTTGGAATCAGCATGTTCTCCCCAGTCACTGTTCCTTCAACCATTTATGTCTCATACTCAGGACAGGTAAACTTGAGTCAGAATATTTGCCTCTTTGTAATAAAACGCATTATTTTCTTCCTTTTTTAGACAATGCCCTTCAAACAACGCAATTACGGATTAATTAATAAAATGTATATAACCGTTTTATTATTTTCAATGTTTATTACATTTTCCCCTCTCCAGGTGTTCTCCATACATCAGTTGTTCTCCTCACTGAGATGTGTGAAAGAAGTCCTGACATGCTGGCCCACTTCAGGAAGGTACACATTTTTCTTATGAGCACTGCTTCTGTCTTAAGGCCACATAACATTTCATTTCCCTTTTGCACATTATACATTATCTTATCGCTAATTCAACACATAGCTCTACATGCAGCATTGTTTCTCAATCTTTGATCTCTTAACTCTGTCTTTTTCTGTATACTGCTATGGCTTTTCTGCTGCTAGGTGTAACAAAGCCACCAGGAGTACCACCCCCATGCTCATGATCTGAACATATTTTAGCTTTCTGAAAGTGAATGATTTCCAGTTTCCCCTCCCTAACATCTCCCTCATATTTTTTCTGTCATTTGTCTTTGTTACAATTCCTGCATTGTGTTAGAATGAAAAGGTAAGAGTACATTCTGATCTCATAGCTGGTGCATGCTGTAAATAGTAATCCCCACTGTCACCTCAGATGTAATGATTTTTGTGTTGTCATAATGTTTGACTTAATTTCTTATTAACCTGTAAAGTGATCATCACAATGTCAGTGTTCCTCCAACATCCTCAAAGGGATTTTGTCAGACACATTCCTCACAATTGTTTTCTCTGTCATTATTTTCCTGATACAACCCCATTTAGTCACTGTTTAATTCAAACCAGATGGGTGGGTGTGTGTTCACTAAAGGTGTTGGCACCAACTCAAGTTAATGTTGAGCATAGTCATAGTCTATAAAGCATAGCTAGCATTTACAGTTTTTTTTTTTTACCTTCACTTTCCTATATTCACACCATTGGGATCCAAGGCACTACATTATCTTATATAGACTCTTTACTTCCCATGCCCTGCACTTGTTCTTTCTCAGGTACACAGTGCCTGCACTTGTCACACACTGAATGAATGATCACTATAAGGCTTATAGTGATGTAGCTTATAATATAAGCTATTTTGCCCACACCAGAATGAACCACAAATTCAGATTGAATTGTTTCCCAAACAGTATTCATATTTGGTTTGTGTACATATGTTGGTCCTACACCCAGAGATGGAACACATTCAATTTACCAACAATGTTTTCATAATCAGGACATTTTCACAACAGCATATTCTGTTTTTAGGCCCTGACACTGTACCCCCTGAAATTATTAGCATTAAAATCAATTGTGAATACGTTTCAGATGTAAAAAAAAAATAGGATTTTTGACAGCTGTTCCATTTTGTCTTGTGTTAATATTTTAACTAGCTGGTCCCACAGTTGGTGAGAATCCTGAAGAACCTAATCATGTCTGGATACTCTCCTGAGCATGATGTGTCGGGCATAAGTGACCCTTTCCTTCAGGTAATGCTGTTGATTTGAATACAACCACAGTGTCATAAGAATCCTGGCTGATTGACTGGACTGACCCTTTCTTTGTACAGGTGCGGATATTGAGACTTTTGCGAATTCTAGGCAAAAGCGACGATGACTCTAGTGAAGCAATGAACGATATTCTTGCACAGGTGAGATTTTAACATCACAAATATATATTTTTGATTGATTCATTGTTGTTGTAGCAAATCACTTTTGTTCTTGCAGGTCGCAACAAATACTGAGACGAGTAAAAATGTAGGCAATGCAATCCTTTATGAGACTGTGCTGACCATAATGGACATAAAGTCTGAGAGTGGACTACGAGTAAATTTAATTGATTTTAAAATATATCAATTATCAGTTGTTCTTTTTACTGTTTCATAAAGGCTTTGTTTTTTAATAGGTCTTGGCCATCAACATTTTAGGTCGCTTCCTTCTAAACAATGACAAAAATATAAGGTTAGGCTTTTGTGGAAAATTTTGCATTCATTTTTTTCCCCCTAGATTACATCTTAATCAAACCAATTGAAACCCTTTCAGGTATGTGGCATTAACATCCCTGCTAAAGACGGTACAGACGGACCATAATGCAGTGCAGAGGCACCGTAGCACCATTGTGGATTGTTTGAAAGACCTTGATGTGTCAATTAAGAGGCAAGTTACTGTAGCTACTTACACATACATTTATACACAGTTTTTTTCTGACATGTTTGTGTTTTATAGGCGTGCAATGGAGCTGAGCTTTGCCCTGGTCAATGGCAACAACATCAGAGGAATGATGAAGGAGCTGCTCTACTTCCTTGATTCATGTGACCCAGAGTTCAAGGCAGACTGTGCATCAGGAGTGTTCCTAGCTGCAGAGAAGTAAGACAGTGACTAAACTTGGAAACAGATAAGATTGTATGCACATTGCATCTAATACAACTTGTACTATCAAGTTGAAGGAAATATTGTGGTAACTTAATGTATAAAGTGAGTATGTATATAGAAATGCTGGATGATGAAAAAATGAGTGATCCATCGTCTGACACACAGAGCTGCTGACACGTCTTCTCTGACAGCATTTTTAGTCACAAAGATGAATATTTTACACACTCTTACTTTTATTTAAGTTGTATTCTCACGTTTGTGTTTCAGATATGCTCCTTCAAAGAGATGGCACATAGACACCATTATGAGGGTCCTGACCACAGTAAGTGCACTACAGTATAGTCTGTACATAGGGTACATGGGTGCTAACATTTCTCTGTCTACAGGCAGGGAGCTATGTGCGAGATGACTCTGTTCCCAACCTGATTCAGCTGATTACCAACAGTGTTGAGATGCATGCCTACACGGTGCAGAGACTCTACAAAGCCCTGTTGGATGACATTTCACAGGTAAGATTACAACTTCTGGTTGATATAATGCTGACACTTGTCATTACTTAAGAGTTTCTGAGGTCAACAATGTTTGTCTTGTGCAGCAACCTCTAGTGCAGGTGGCATCATGGTGCATAGGTGAATATGGAGACTTGCTAGTATCTGGACAGTGTGAGGAAGAGGAACCAATCCAGGTATGCGCTAACTCTTGGAGAAGAAATCTGACACACCAGAACAGTAATTGATCTAAACTTACCTTTTCCCATTTTGAATTAAGGTGACTGAGGATGAAGTTCTGGATGTGCTGGAAGGACTTCTCGTGTCTAATTTGTCCACCCCTGTAACTCGGGGCTATTCTCTTACTGCCATTATGAAGCTGTCTACACGCTTCAGCAGTGTTAAGTAAGTAACATTCTTGCATACAAAGTACTCACATGTGCACAGGTAAAACAATGTTAACCATGAGTGTTGTTGTTTCAGCCGAATCAAGAAGGTTGTCTCAATATACGGCAGTAGCATTGATGTGGAGTTGCAGCAGAGAGCAGTGGAGTATAACGCACTTTTCAAAAAATATGACCACATGAGGTAATGCATTATTTGTGTCTCCCATTGATCATTGCCTTATAGTCCTTTAGCTAGAGCACTCTATATCTATATATCTATATCAATCTTGTCTTACATCTTTAGGCCAGCCTTATTAGAGCGAATGCCCATTATGGAGAAGACCTCCACGAATGGCCCAACAGAGATTGTGCAGACCAATGGGGAGACAGAGCCCTCTGTTGTAGAGCCAAAACATCTACCCCCAGTTACCCAGCCGACCAACCAGGTAAAGCAATGGAGTTAAAATAATTTTATTATGTTACAGGTAATCTGTGGTGATAGTTGAGATTTGATTTTTTTTTTTTCAGGCCAATGATTTATTAGATTTGCTTGGTGGTAATGATGTACCAGTAATTCAGACCGCGTTGCCCACAAAACCTGCTTCATCAGGTGGGGAGCTGCTTGATCTGCTGGGTGACCTCTCACTAAGTGGTAAGTTGAGGACTTTGCACCCTTTATTCAAAAAGATTATCTTCCCTTGGCCTGAACTTTGTGGTGTTGTCCTGATTAGGCAGTCCAGCGCCTGCTCCTGCTGTACCCACCTCCCAGCCTTCTTTCCTCTTAGATGGCCTTTCCTCACCGCCCCTTTTTAATGATATTGCAGCCGCAGGTGAGAGTCCAATGTTTCCCTTCATATCTATTTTACATCTATCTAACATGCACCAGATACATAGAGTAACTATATGTATTTTTATTTCTGCAAAGGTATACCTCCCATGACGGCATATAACAAGAATGGTCTGAAGATAGACTTCACATTTGAGAGGGCTAATCCCAATCCAAACATTGCAGTCATCACCATTCATGCTTCAAACTCAACAGAGGTTGATATGACAGACTTTGTTTTTCAAGCTGCAGTACCAAAGGTAGGCAGTCATCTATCAATATTCATATACTGTAATGAGTGTTTCTAATCTGTGCTCTGTCTGTCAAGACGTTCCAGTTGCAGCTCCTATCTCCCAGTAGTAATGTTGTCCCGGCACTCAACCAGGGAACTGTCACGCAGGTCATCAGAGTACTCAACCCTCAGAAGGTCGGTCTGTTATAGTCTCTCTTTATCACAGAAAGTGCCTTGTGTTAACTAGCATCATTGGCAAACTGTGTTTCTCATTATAAACAGCAACAACTACGAATGAGGATCAAGTTAACCTACACTCACAAAGGCTCACCTGTGCAAGACCTGGCTGAGGTTAACAACTTCCCGCCTCAGTCCTGGCAGTGACCACTTGCCCCTGTGGCTCAAAAGGCCACTTCAAGGAAACTTTGAAAATTATTTTCTTTACACCTCCCTCCTTTCTTCCAACGGATACCCCTGTGACACACACACAGATTGCTGCCCTCAAGTTGCATGGGAAGCAGCAAAGCATCCAACACAGGAGAAAATTGTGGATGTTATGAAGACCTTACTGACATGAGAATAATTGGGAAAACATATCAATCAATGTACTACTCTTGTTTTTTCTTTTGTATTTTTCACTTGTAACCCGATACCTTCACATTATAAGACACAGAGCAGAACCATTCACTCTGGTACACTCCCACTTCTTAAGAAAAGTTTGTCAAATTTAATTAGTAAAATATATGCTTGATTACATTTATGTATATGTATAATTTTCAACACGGTTAACACATTTGTAACAATTTTTAATTCACAATTTTCTGTTTGTGTTCAAAAATGTTTCCTGGTTGCTGTCATGAACATCCCGAGTTTGAGCTGCTTAGTAATCTGATTTTACAAATTTTCTAAGATGCGTATAAACAGAAAGGTTCACATTAAGCCTGTGAATCTCATCGAGGAACACTGTTGTCAGAAAAAGAAATCTCACCCATCAGTGGTTTGTGCTTATACACGCTCACACTGCTCTCATTAGCGTTTAGGTCTCTACAATAAATTTAAATGTTGCAAATGTTCTACATTGAACTGTTCCAGCAAATGAGTCTCCACATCCTAGCTTGCAATTTACAAAGATTGCAAATAGTTTAACTTTGTTAAACTTGGTCACCATGCACATACATGGTAGTTTTGAATGTAGTACCATGCACTGAATGCTTTTCTTCTATTAATACTTTTCATAGCTGTCTCCTCTTTTGGAGATTCTCACCCTATTGGCACTATTATTGTGATTTACATTTTATTTCTGCAGTAAGTTGACTTAATTATTTATGCCTGATATCAAAGTGATGTGCCTTTCTGACTTGGGTGGATAAAACTCTTGAGTTCTTGAAGAGCTTTGTTTGTACGTCTGCTTGAATGCTGGTTGTGTTTAAATCGGAGGTCTTTGTGCAGCTTAAAAAGTTAATTCTTTTTTTTTTTTGCTTCTATTAATTGTTGAATTGATTGATGTCACTTGGTTTGCTGTTTTTGAAGGCCAAAAACAGTTACTTATTCCCAGTTTTTGCACAAATTGTCAAATTTAGAAATTTCTAACATCTGGAAAAATCAATTGTTAAATGGAGAAAAAGAATTATGGCAGCTAATGCATGTAATAATCAATCAATCAATAATGAAACCACAATCCCCTAAACAAGTCGTTGAAGTGAGTGTGAAGCACGAGTTGAAATTATGGTACTGGTTGTGGTGACTATTGTCAAGGCTTCTATTGATAGTTCTGGCTATGCTGTCTGGAACAGTAGTCTTAATACCTCTCAATGTTGTCTACTTGTGTTCATGACAAAGAAAGTGAAAAGGGGAGCATCTGCATGAAAGAAGGAATGATATATTGTACTCATCACTTAACACCTTAGAGCCCTGTGAAGGGGTTATTGAGATGTATACTTTTCACTATGCTTCACTATCTAACTTGTGACCAAATCAGTAAGACTTTAGCTTTGAAAATATTTTGAGCTGTATGTGTATATGGAGAAAAATCTTTTTTTTCTGTTGCTGATAAATACTTTATTGGATTTTTTGTACATACTGAGGGCTTTTAAAAACATGTCTCTTGTACAATCTTTCGTCCTTTTTTAAGATACCATTTTCCAAAAAATCTAATTATTCCCATTGTATATTACTTAATAGATATAGTCAGCATTGGTCTGTGAAGACCTCACTGTATCATTACGCACTCATTGTACAAGATATGATCTGCTGCCTGTATATTGTATATAGTTGCAAACAAAGGCTGATCAAATTAAATAAAATCCTTCTAAAGACTTAGTTTAGATAGGAAATATACTTGTATGCATATATGTACAAAGGGTAATCTGAAACGGCTGCAATTGAGCTGCATTAGATTTATTATTCTCCATACTTCATTAATGACTGGATGTGTCCTCTTTATTTCTTTCTATGGTTAAGTCCGTTGGATTTGAGGTGGGGCTAGTGGGTGTCAGCAGATGTCTGAATAATGTACTGTACTACTGAGAAACTTAAGCACAGTGCTGCAGCTGCAGAAGTGCACTTTCCCGTCCTGTGTTCTGCTCTGGGGAGTGTTAGCGTTCATAGTAACCTGGGAATCATCATTTCTATTCAGGACTACTAAACCAACTGGCAGAAATAAATGTATGAAACCTATCAAAGAAATCATAACGAAGATTACAGTTGTTCAGTTTGGTTTGTGTGCCACTTGAATGGCTTTGGATTTCTGTAAGACTGGGTACCACTAGTACCACAACATTGAATCTGAGGGGTCAGGGTAAGTCTGTGGTTACCTCACACTCATTGCATTCTTATACTTTTTACATGGCTCTATTTCCTTGTTTTTATACCCTTGGTTTTGTTCGTGGTGTATATGAAGCCTCTTGTCTTGGGCATTGCTGCTTATAAATGAACTAAATTGGTAGTTTATCCTAGCAGAACACATGCACATAGAGGGTTTATGTACCTAATAGTTTGTGAGAAACTTCAGTGTGTTGAAATTATGCTTTACCAAACCCAGGAACACCCCCCCTCCCTGTGCTGCAAGATAAAAACCACAAGAGGGAGCTGTGCAAAGATCTTGGCAGGATGAGAAAGAAAGTAAAGGTCGATATCTGAATGTTTTTGTTGTTTGTTTGCGTTATCCTTTTCATCCAGTAAATGTTTTGCTGACTTATCAGTACTACCATGAATCGTGTATAACGGAGTTGAACTCATCACAAGTGCATTGGACACTGGAATCTAATTTGGAGAGAAGAAATGGGAGCCAGTAGCAGTGGTGTGCCCAGTGTTTGACGTGAAATGTGTGTGCGTGTTTGTGTGTGCGGCAGGCAGACGCTTGAGTATCCTGCCTGAAGCGGGATGGTGTGTGACATGTCTTTTATCTGGATAAGACATGAGCTGCATGTGAAAACCAGTGTAAATAATGTCATTTCTACTCTTGACGAGACTCTTCTTTTGAACTGCAAGAAAAGTTCAAAATACAAGTCATTCACGGGGCAGTAATGTGCACTAGTGCCCACTGTCATGTTTATATCAAACTCTATCAGCCAGTAAAGATGAATTGGAGGGTTTTATATTAGTGCTAAGGGCTTGAAAGAGCATCTAAATTATGACATTGTCCCCAGTTCAACAAAATACATGCATTGTATTTGAAAACAGACTTGTTTGTAACTCCCCGGTCCTGTTCTGATTGTACAACCCCATGGTTTCTTATTTGTTTGTGAGAGGTGGAGCCCGAGGTTGACTTTTCTGGTCAAGTTTGACATGTTGAACTGAATCTCAGTTTAATGATTTTCAAGGTGAGTGTGAAGACTGAACAAACTGATGATATCACAGATGAGAAGCTGTAAACTATTAAATGGGATATTTTCAATTTATGCTGTGTATTCTTGTCTTTTGGGTTGGAGAAAATGATTAAGCAAAAAGTTAAATAAAAATATATCAAATACAGCTGTGTTTTTTTGTGTTGGGGGGGATTTCATGGCAATGTATGTTTAATTGGCACATACATTCAGGGTTATTAAAGGAGCCAGGATGTAGGTTACACACTAAGATCATATGGAAACTATGCGTGTAGTAAAGGCCAATTTCATTCAAGCCTTATGCATATTTTTGAAAGCTATAGACCTGCCCAAAAACATATGCACAGCAGTCCTCCGTGGGCTGTTATGATGTCACCAGATAACTGTAACTCGCTCCTTCAAAAGGGGGCCGTGGCTGCTGAATAAAACGCCTCATCCCGCCCATGTGATGTATATTGATCAGCTGAACGCAGGCCTCTGACAGCGCACAGTGTCAGTCTGGATATGGCGTCGCTGCATCGTCACACCATGCATTTTTACCTCTGCCTGGGAATCTGCAAGTCGAGGAGCAGGACAATGCTTCTTGTTTTCTCTGTTGCTGTTAACAGGAACTAGAGATACATGGCGATGAAGGACGAGGATAATAATTCGGCGGTGGCCGTGGCGTCTACCAACCCAGTGGGCATGAGGAACGGAGGTGATGTCGGAGATAACGGGGCTTGTATAGACAAGCAGCCGTACAAGGTGGTCTACCAAGCCGGGCTCGGTCAGATGGCTGGTCGTGGCAGCCGCAGTGGACCAGGGGCTCGCAGTGCAACGGGAATACGAGTGCTAAAGGCAGGTCATTTATTATGGTTTTTATGATGCAGTGGTTAATGCAGTCTGTTGCTACGTGTTTGTATTAGGCTCGTGGATCTAATACATCCATGATTAGTGCACGAGAACGGAAAGGCGTTCCTGTAATATTATGTAACAGCTGAGAACAGTGATTGATGGGCTCCAGTTGATTGATTTGTTAGTGGTTTTAATTGAGCAAACTAAGTGCCACCTAACAACCGCACATCTCATATCCAAAGGCTGCTGGTTGGCTATTTCACAAAAGAATATAGCCGCATATTAGCCTGTCATATAGTCTAGATATAGATGGATCCCACACCCTGGACAGTTTCAGGGCTAACACAGAGGCAAGACAGACAACCATTTGCTTTCACATTTGTTCACTATGTGCTTGGGGTGGTGGGAGGACAGTGGGAGGAAAGAACCTGCAGCGATACAGGGAGCACCTACAGAGTCCCGCTCTTGACTGAAACCACAGCCTTAGTCAGGATGTTCTGTGCACCCTATAAACAAATCAATACAACACAACCAAATGATGCCAAATCGACCAACAAAAGGTACTCCAATGCTACTGGTTCATGTATTACCTGATTATTCTAACTTAATAAAGTGAAAACATAAGACTAAACTGTAGACCATCTCAGTCCTCATTGTTCTCATATGTAGAAGATCACAGCCCAACAGAACAGTGTTCCGCTTATCTTCCCTGTGCGATCTTACTTACTTCACTATGGTGTCATCAAACCAAACCCCATAATGTATTCACTTAAACGATTCATTAAGTTGTGTTTACTTGGATGGCTGCATTACTTTTGTATTTGTTTATTAGTGTCTTTGTGGGGGGAGCTTGATCTGTAAATTGATCTGAGAATGTAGGCTTTGTTTCTCAGCTCTCTATCCTGAATAAAACTGACACTATTGTTTGAGCTCCTGGTATGCTCCATTCTTCTGAAATGACATCCTGTCTAATTATGCTGATAGAGTTCTTCATTTGTGAATTTGCAGCAGCCTGTTCCCCCAAGTTAGTATCATCCTGTCCTGACCATGAATATGTAGAATTATTAGAGTTTAGATGCTTCGAAGACGGCAGCATTATATTGGGAATTAAGATTAAGATCTACATGGGCAAATTTACACATGTTATTACATTGATTACATGTAATCAATGTAATTGTGAATAAAACTGTTGTTAATAAAAATATAATAATTATCAGATACATATATAAAACTATATCATAATGCCATTCTCCTCAAATAGTTATTTTCTATGAGAGCCTTGAATTGAAGATCATGATTTTTTATTATATCGTGGTTTTAGCTGACTCTCAAGTCTTACACAGAAGACTACTCTTATCAGTGTCTTCATAACTACAAGATCAATGTACACCCAAGCTAATGTTCATCATAATACTAAAAAAGGTGAGCAGAGTATATTCTAGCCCAATTCAATGATCTTCCCAGATTAGCAAAATCATAACACATTATTTTATTGCCATCTCACACTCCCCTACATCAGATTATCTAAAAAATAGATTCAACAAGATTATAGAAAATATTTTTTTTTTACATATCGTGCAGTCCTAACTGTGGATTTTGTGTTTTGTAGCGCAACATGAAAAGAAATGGTAGCCGTAGCTGTGTGACAACAAGAAAGACCAGGTTTGGGTCTCGAGAGCGTGACTGGCTTAAAGGGGACACGCAGCGGGGGTGTGTGTGTTTATATGGTGGGACAGTGGACCTACAGCCCTCTGCCTCTGGGACCCAGGCCTCAACCACATCCCAGACTGACCTGCAACTAGTGCTCTGTACAACCACCACAACGGTCCAAGAGCTGTGCGCACAACGGGACGGAAAAGCACTTTATGTTCAGCTCCATGGAGATCTAGTGAGGTAAAAAGTCTAATGTTTTTCAAACTAGAGATGCTGCACCACTTTTTCAATCCTGATATGGATCCCAAAATCTGGACTTTGGACTTTGTGGATTGACCAATATACCATACCATTGCAACTAACTAATAACTTTGTTAATTAGAAATCCTCCGAAATAATAAACCTAAAATATAAAATAAAGAAAAGTGTGTTACAAGAGCCAGAAACCATTCATAATTAGAATTGGATAGTTATAGTGTAATATAATGTAATCTACCACATTATTTATTTGCCCATAATTAGTATAAAGTACAATAAAATAGATCTGCTCTAGTATCGGCTTCATTTTTGCCGATCCACCGATCCACCGATCCACAGCTGCTGGGCCTGGATCAGCACCCATATCTGATTCCAGTGTTTTTATATCGGTGTATACCTATTTTCAATTACCTTTTCATTATTTCTGTAAGGATAAAGAATTTTCACCAATTAGTGAATAAAGTAGTATAAAGAATTGGCAACAGAATAGCACCTAAAGCCTTGTAATGTAGACACAAAAATATGGATCAGGGAAAAGTGTGTCCCTAATATTTTGCCAGATTTGATGTTTCAAGTATTTCCATCCCAGGCATCTCATCCACAGACATTTCTATTGTATATCATTTTCCTAAATCTTACAACTTCCAATTTTATTTTGTTTGTTGTAGCTGCACATGCCCTTGTTTATCGATACCTAAGCTCAGGCTCCATAAACGGTTTCATTTGAATATTAATTGTATCTTAATCTTGTTATCAGGAGGCTGGAGCCCTCTGAACGTCCTCTCCAGATGGTTTATGAATACTTGACAGCTATGGGATACACAGACCCAATGAGAATCCAACAGGAAGCTGCCAACTCAGATCTGAGCTGTTTGATCCGCTTTTACAGTGGTGAGTCCCAGCTGTACATTTACTGCTACTGCCTTCTATAGACCTGTAGCTCTGTCTTTGGATGTAGGGTTATGGTTGTGCGTCCTACAAAAGCTTGGCTGTTGCTTTACACTTGCCAACATTGCCCACGTCTTGGATAATATAAGTAGTCACACCACATGGCCCGCCTTGAGGCCCCTGGGAGACTTCCTGTCCCCTTTTGTCATCAGAAAAGAGGAGCAGAGCCAGGCTTCTCAGCTCAACACAAACACAGAGAAATCTAAATCAGTTTGTAATTGTATTAAATAAAACAGCACGGAGAAGCAGTGGCAGGCATGTTGGTGTGCCTTTATTAGACTGTACTAGTTTGCATGCTAAGAAGTTGTTAATATTAGTTTGCCATCAAAAAGAGGGGCAGTAAGCTGGCAATTGTGATCCCTGTAATATTTTCTCAGTAGATTTGACTGTATCTAAGAACTAGCTGTAGGTAAATGAAAAGAGTTTGATTTATGTTCACACATTACATTACTGTGTAGTAAAATAGTACTATTATTGGATGTTGGCTTTTGCACCAGTGGCTACCTGCGTACTGTAAAAGGTAAACTTATCTACACTTTTATGGCCTCGTTCTCTTTACAGCCCCTGAAGTGTTTCAAAGTGCAATGCAGTAGGTGATTATTAAACTCCACCATGCACTTATTTGCTCAGTAAACCCATCTTCAACGTTTTCTACCCACCAGCCCACACACACTCCTGCTGCACACAGCAACAAAGAAAACAAACACAGACGAGGGAGTAAACGTCTCAAAATGCTGACCCAATAAAATGTTCAGAGTAAAAACTAACCAACCAACTCTGCTCTATTTTATATCTATAATTAAGTATTTTGTGTAAAAAATTATTTTCAAGGCAAAAAAATGAAACACGACATTATTTAAAATTCTGTGGTGTGCGTTGTATTCACACATAGGGGCCTATAATGTCCCAGTGCCTCGGCCACATGAGCTGTACATTAAGCCAATGTATAGATTAGTGTATATCATTATATGCAGCCTGTGTGGGGTGGATATGAAGTAACTTTTCTATATTCCAATAAGAGTTTGCTGTTGTGACTGAAATTAGACTTTGTACCTCTGCTGCATGCTAACACCATCTTTGGCATCTTGAAGGATGCAAACACTGTGGAGTCTTTTGTAGTTCTCCAAATGATGTAGTCTGTGATTGATTAAGATTTCTATAAATCACACAAAGAATCAAATGCTATAGCCCAAAAATAAACAGAGAGATTGAGAGTTTGCTTCTTTCCTTTCTATGCTCAGTGTGTCAATCATAGTGCAACTATGTGGTCATTTAAGTGAAGGCAACAGCCAGGCTTAAAAGTGTAGCCCATAGGATTTCTAAAATAAGAAAAAAGTAATTTTTAAAAAAGCTTAAAATTTACCATCTGACCCTGTTCTATGATGTAAAGTAGAGGCCATGTGAGGAACTAAAGATGAACTCAACTACTATTGGTCAAAGTGGTACAGTCTGATTTCATGATGCTGTAGAGGCCAGGCGAGGGACTAATATAAAATAATAATTAAGACAGATTACTCAGAGCAGGGTCACATAAAACGTTTTATGTTTTTATGTTTTTTTGTGTTTTTTTTAGGAAACTAAAACAGACTACACCTTTAAGAATGGTCAGAGAACCATAATAATACCACCAAACTGTGTGATTTGGCGAGAACAATGGTTGACATCCTTAGCTCCCCAGAGACACAACCAGGGCCATAACATGTGTGCACTAACAGACAAGTCCCACACCTCTCAAAAGAAACATTAGTGAGCTATAAAGAAGCAGTGCGTGTGAATGTTTTTAGGCATAAAGTGGACTTTGGGCTTGTGATCAACCGGTTTCCATAGCAACTAACAACCCTGCAGACTTTGAGAGCGCGCTTCTGTTTGTTTAGGACAAGTTGTAGCATTGTAACGATTTAGACGATTGCTCAAAAAGGCCAGAAATCAATCTACTTCTATTTTGTGTTTTTGTTGAGATACAAACGCACAAGATGTTTTTGTATGTATTTGCAGCATGTATATGTTTGAATGAAAGCTCAATCAATACCATGAGATTTGTCTCTGTACAATCATTTATAAAGCCTTGTAAATAGTAATGTAGTTATCCATGGGCACCTGCAAATAAGAGCTACATTTTATCTTATATTATCTATATTTATTGACATATGATCACTGTAACCTACACTTGAAGACTATATGATTCATCTATAGCTGCTAAGTGGATGAGGAACTTGTATTGATTTGCCAACCAGCCATTTTGTTGTCAGAATGGGAAAGGGGAAAAATACTGACATTAGCAGAGTGGATTTCAATAGTGAGTTTCAAAGTAGTTTCAAAAGTTAAAAATCTAACAACATTAATGTCTATGAAACGTGTTACTGGTGTTGTCTTTAAATCTCCATGTGTCAAAGTTTGACAAAGTTAATTTTTGAGTTATCGCGGACTCGGACGGACGTGATTCCATAATATCGTTGTTTCACCGATATAATAATTTAGTGAAAAATAGTATACCGAAGCTACCCTGACCCTCACTAGTAACTCCTTTTAACTCCATTAAGTTACTGAATTCGTTCATCACCCGGTATTTGATAGAGTCTAAGTTGTGCGAGTCCCTTTTTTTTCAGAGCGTCCGGTGAATGCAGACCAGCAGGAGCGCACTCTGCTGAAAGGCGTGTTCAGTGTGAGGAAAGGCAAGACACAGTTGCATAAATGGGCAGAGCGACAGGTCATTCTCTGTGGCACCTGTCTCATCGTGGCCTCTGTAAAAGACAGTCTGACCGGGAAGATGCACATCATGCCTCTGGTCGGAGGAAAGGTAGGTAAATGTCATTGTATCATGTTCCACACTACTCTGCGACTGAACTGCAGAGAACATATCTCAATAAATGATACAATAATTTAAAAAGAAATCCATCAAATTATAAATCTAACAGCACTGCAACAATCCTATTTTTCTGCTGTATCTTTATAATGGTGGTGTTTTGTTTTGGTGTTTTCAGGTGGAGGAGGTGAAGAGGAGGCAGCACTGCCTGATGTTCAGTTCTGCTGGCTCACAGGCCCAGACATACTTTGTTAACTTTGACACACTGGTAGACTATCAGCGCTGGTATCGCCAGGCATCAAAGGTAGGTTTTCTTACTTACTTCTTACTACTGAAATTGCCATCAGAGCTGTTTGGAGTATATCTCCTGTCTTTTAGATCATGTCTTGAGTAAGTTCTTTTCATGGACACTGAAAAAGATATGCTGGGAATAATTTTTATGTTTGCTTGTAAAGGTGGTCTCCCAAACTGTCAGTCTGGTGGATTTGTCCTGCTACAGCCTTGAGACAGTGCCTGAATACCTCTTTTACAGCCAGGATGTTACTCACCTCAACCTCCGACACAACTTCATGAGCCTCCAGGGGCCTGGAAGCCTGCTCAACCTTCCAAGGTTTAAAACATTCTTCATGATGTCTTTTCGTAATTTATGAAGATAGGATTCAGATATGTTACATATATTCTTTAGTGCTAGATTGTGTCTATTTTGGTTTATTTTGCAGTTGTTTCTAATGTTTTTCTGCCTCTAGATTTTCTCAGCTGAAAAGCTTGAACTTGTCCCACAACCGTCTTGGAGTGTTCCCTGAATGTGTGTGTGACATCCTCACTTTGACTGAGCTCAACCTCTCATGCAACAATCTTCGTGCCATTCCTCCGCAAATAGGCAATCTCCTAAGGTGACATACTGTACATGTTATTACAAAAATGTAATAAATAGTCCATGTCCTGATTAAAGACTTGATTAAACAAAATGCTGATAAGCTTGTTCTAGAGTAAAATATTAATCTCAGCTACAGCCATCCAGGTCATACAAATAAATAACAACAATGTAGTCTTTAATAGATGGTTAATAGAACTGACCAAATACAGTATTATGTGTCTCTACTCAAATAGCAAAGCACAAGCATAAACATCAATCCTCTTTATCAAAAAGCCTGCAGACGCTGTTTTTGGATGGGAATCATCTGGACTGTCTGCCTAAGGAGCTGGGTGGCCTCTGCCAACTCAACAGCCTGGGGCTCTCCTTCAACAATTTCTCTCACATCCCTTCTGTGTTGGAAAGACTCAGTGGTGTGGACAAACTGGCCATGGCAGGAAACAGAGTGGAGCATCTTGACTTGTGTACTCTGGTCAGAATGAACCACCTGAAAAACATTGATCTTCGGTAAGGGCCCACAAAGCTGTAGTTTGTAATACATGGATGTGCTGATGTATAGAAAGTGGTAACCTCACAACTAAGCAACTTTGAATGTAGATGACTTAGTGGGTTCTACAAAAACTTAAATTAGTACTTTTAACATATCCACAAGAAACTCTGAATATCATCACTGCATCTATTTATAGGGATTATGTAAAACGTACTTTAACTGTGCTATAATGTTGTTTCTAACTCAAACGCATACCCAAAGTTGTGTTTTGTTTCATTTATGTATATTTGAGTAATTAAATATGATTATAGTCAACTATAAGTGATGTAACAATTAGGGGCAAACCACTCTTCACTAGGAAGTGTTCCTGCCTGCTCCTGCACTGTCAACAAACACACCCAGAGAACCATTGTTGCTACCACCATTATCTCACCCACTGCTCTAACCACATTCAACCAATTACCACTAAATCGTATGTTATATTTGCCATAGCATACAGTATCAACAGTCATTCTTTGCTGTAATTACAAAGTATTTAAAGATATATATTTTTCTACCTGTCTCCTAGCTAAGTCTATTGTCCCCCTTTTGATGCAGGCTGAATGGATTGTGCTGTGTGAAAAGTGAGAACCTGGAGGCAGTGAGCCAGGTAACTCAGATGGACTTGCGGGACAATCGTTTGAGTTCACTGGACCTGAGTTCTGTGTCCAACCTGGAGATGTTGCACTGCCAACGCAATCAGCTGGGAATGCTCACTCTCAGCGGCTTTACATTACGCATTCTCAATGCCAGCAGCAATTGTGAGTTAAGCTTTCAATTAGCTGTTGTTATTTTGGGACTCTTTTTATATAAATTGTGTGGGTGTTTTGTTGATGATTCCTGTTTTTCATTTGCAGGCCTTACAACAGTAAACATTTATCCAGTCCCTAATCTGCTGACTCACATGGACCTATCACAGTGAGTTCTGAATGGGGACAAGAAGCTATAGAGATTTGTTTCCAAGAATGTTGAGTGTCCAATGGATGAGTTAAAAACACATAAAAACATATGTGCTCAGTTTGTTTGTCTTTGTGTATTTGTGTGTTGAGACAGGAACCTTTTGGAATACCTTCCTGACTGGGTGTGTGACTGCAGAAAAATTGAGATAGTGGATGTTGCACATAATCTCCTGTCTGAACTGCCATCCAGGTTATGGATCCTTGTGTTTTATTAGATATAAAATCTACATTTATAAATGATATGACTAAGAGGTTGTGTGTGTAATTTTTTTTAAACAACTACAGAAAAATCTTCTTTTCTCCCACAGGCTGCTCAGCAGTTTAAGTTTGAGGAAGCTGCTGGTTGGAAATAATCGTTTGCAGAGAGTGCCTGACCTCCTTGACCACATCCCTCTGGAAGCCCTGGACCTACAACACAACAAACTCAAAGAGCTCCCAGAAAGTCTCTTTTGTAAAGCCTTAAAGTAAGCCGGCTCCACCTTCCTAGCTTTTGGCCTGTTAGATTTCTGTTATAGTTTACTGTATAAATGCATTTGACCAAGATACAAACATGGTATGGTGTCAGTGGATGGTGCTGTAACTGGAGCTTTAGTTGCCCTCCTATTTCCTGTGGTAAAGCACTTAACACCCATTAGTATTTCAAGCTCTCTGATGCACATTACTATCTATAATGTTGATTGAACACAGCTTTTTCTCAGCCTCATGTGAGTCACCTCTAGAGAAATTTCCCACATAATAAGCTTTCACAAATACAGTGTGAATTACCAACAATTTACATAATTATACAGTGTATACAATCCTTAGATTATATGATCAGCTCAGTCTTTAACTGTGTGTTAGTTTTAACTAAACATATAGTCAAATCTAATCTAGCTATGATTGGTAATGTACATCCCCAGTAATACCACATTTTGTCTTCTTTGACAGTCTGAAATACTTAAACCTGTCAGCCAATGCACTGGAGAGCATTTCTCCCTGCAGCCAATCAGAGGAGAGCCTCAGCACACTCCAGGAGCTTTACCTGACAGGGAATAACCTGAATGAGAACTGTGGTGCTGTTTTGGTCGGACACCAACACCTGCGGGTCCTTCATATAGCCTACAATCACCTCCTCTCCTACCCAGCCAGGTCTGTTGTCTACAAATTCAATATCTTGCTTTATCAGGTTTCATTTCAGTTTATTTGTCATATGCACATTCAACACAGGGTCAAAAAATGCAATGAAATGCTTTGGATCGGAAGAACCGTTAGACTCGCTAAGATACTCATGCAGTACTAGTAGCATGCAATAATAGTACATGGTAAAAAAGTGTGCAAAAAGAGATAAGTAACAATATAATAAACATATAATAAAAAAGTACAATAATAAAGAAAAAAATACAAAGGTGCAGTTGGATTTAAGTAAGGTGTAAGTATTTCACAGGTGGTAGAATACTTCAGGTGAATTTTGTATTGCACATGATATAGTATTGCACATACATGATACATTTTTATTTGGGCCTAAAATTACAATTCATTCTTTAATGTAAGATATGCAAATTGTACCCTATTTCGATAAGTCATGTTGACAAGTGGACTATTTTGGTATTTGAATAAAACTGTCTTTACATTCATGAAAATATTAACTTATATAACAAAATATAAACTTTTATAGGAACCCCAGCCCACTAGGAAAATCTGCACTAGGTTCCCTCTATACCTAGTTATGCCACTGGTTGTCTACCTCTGTGTCAACCCCCAGTCTATTGGACCATGTTCAGATTTACCCCGCCTAAGGCCCATAGTTGCCAGCCACTTCAAATTGACATTAGACAGTAGTACAGATATTATTATATATTACTTATATAACTGTAAAATTCAACCAAAACAGTACTTAGTTTGGCAGAAATTTAAATGTATTTTTTCCAGATTCATTCCTATTAGCTTGGTTGCTGGACTGGAGCCTATTTCTGCAACAATGGGCATTAGGTGGGGTAAATTAATACATTTAATTGTAAAATACATATTTGCTTAGTCTGGAGTTGGCTTTTTTTTCTTCTTTGAACTAAAAAATACAAAATAGCTGTGAATAAGATGTGAATTTTGAACTAAAACATCAGCTCCTTCACATTATTTCTGATAGATTCTAGGTGCTTGATAAATAACTAATGTTTCAACCAATCAGAGCGTTCCTGTCCTGTGGAAACATGTGATTGGTTGAAAACCAATAGGGTTGAAATTGTTCAAGTCTCATTTTAAACCCTTATAATACAGCCCACATAGGGTCTTAACGTAGATTTTTTTTCTCAGATGACTTCTGGTTTACTGTACTATTGATTGAGTAATTATTTCTGCTAAAAATACAAAGTAAAATATCAGGTACTGCAGATTTAATGTAATATGTTTTCAGTTCTTGGAGAGGACTATAGCTCATATTTAATTACTTAAAAATGTGTAAATGAAACAAAACAACTTTCTTCTAGTCTATTTTGCACAATATTGGACCTTCAATGTAAGCTGGCATATAAATAGTATATAAGCCTTAGGTGGAGCAGGTGAAAATAACTGAGATCCTCTGTAAACATGGGTCACATATAGAGTGCACCACTCACACAAGGCAAACACAAGGGTTATTAACATACAATGGACTGTACATAATAGGCAATATGAGTGGAAATGTAGATTTCATAAGTGAAGACAAACTGGTACTAAGCTGAAGAGGTTAGGTTATAGCAGTGCTTCTCAATTATTTTCTGTTACGCCCCCCCTAGCAAGAAGAAAACAATTTGCGCCCCCCCCCCCCACTATCTGCTGCGACTATAAATAATATAATTTGTCTACAAAATTGTTACACCTCTGCATAACATTGTATCCTTATTAATATTAAAGAAAAGCCTTTCTTTTCATCCCTGTTAAAAAAAAAATCATGTTCATGTCTCTTGAGGGTTTGTTTACTGCTCTTCATATCACCTGCTCGGTGCAAAAAAACCCTACACTATAGAGTTAATACTCCCTGTGCACACTCTGACAATGAGAGCACCACTGCCAACTACTGTAGTGGATGTGCAATTACACTTTATTCTAGTACGGCAAAAAAAAGCATGTTCCCCAGGGTCACACGTGGGCGCGCACCACTATTATATAACACTGGGTTATAGGAACATCTTGAGAAATAGTCATTCTATATAGTCTTCTCAAGTCTCTGATCTTACCGAGGTATTCAGCAAAACATCCAGCGAATGTGATCCGAGTAATCCGAACTTCGCACAGGTATGATAGTAATAGGTATGCATCTCAAAGGCTATCCGACCAACTATGGGCCTGAGGTGGAGCAAAGAACCCTGGATAATGGCTAGTTAGTCTCAGGACTGGCACTTTGACACTTTTGACACCTTAGTAAATTAATGTGAGAGTGAACGGGTGTCTGTCAGTGTGTCTCAAAGTGTCAGTATATATCAATATAAAACTGACACAATATTTTGTTTGGAAGATTTGGTGGAATCCTGGAAAGCTAATTGTAATTGGCGTCAATAGAATACATTGGCATAAAGTGTTTAGAGAAATACCATTTATATCACAAAACTGCTTCATTTCACCAGACTACCTCTGAAAAGACTTTGTGACCTCTTCCTCACTTAAGCCAAGACAATGGAAAATACAGCAGACAAACCTTCCATATAAGACAATAGTATTCATGTATTGTCTGGACAGGCTGCTGCATAAATCAAACTGTACACGATAGGGCTTGTCTGTATAAAAAACATGGGAGGAGTTAATATAGAACAGAGTAACATTCACATTAATAATTTTGTCATGTGAATAAAAAAAAATCGATGTTGTGTTTTGCAGAGTGAGACGAGAAGCAGCCAGACAGTATGTTTACAACAAGGTAAGAATTCATTCATTTTCTGAGAAAACCTCCATCCAAAATTATGGCTTTTAAAATTTTAAAATGGCGGTGTGAAGGCAATATGAAAAGACCCATTTATTCCTTCCATCCATCCATCCATCTTCTTCCGCTTATCCGGGGCCGGGTCGCGGAGGCAGCAGTCTAAGCAGGGACGCCCATACTTCCCTCTCCCCAGACACTTCCTCCAGCTCCTCCGGA